>BQNB010105594.1:0-17024 GCA_026074375.1 Tanacetum coccineum
TTTTGAAAACATTTGAAACTTCTGCTCGAACTTCATTTACAGCCTCGTATCATTATTGAATGACATTTCTAAGGCCATAAATGTTATTGATTTTCAGAAGACATGCCAGAGATACATATTTTTTATATTTTTCTATTTTTTAATTTTTTCTTTTGTTTTTTGAAAAAAAAATTTATAAAAGGAAAATATTTTTGTGTTTTTTGTTTTTTTTATGTTATAATATGTACATATATATACAGGATATGAGTTACCACCATTACTCATTCGTTTCCTTTGCCAGACGTTTCAACGTTTCCGAGGACATGCTTCGCATACCGATCTTTTGAATCAAGAAGTTGAATCTTTCTCTTGGCAAGGGTTTGGTGAAAATCTAAGCGAGTTGGTATTCAGTCCGGACAAAGTATAATTCCACGATTCCATTTTCCACTTGCTCCTTTATGAAATGGTAGCGAACATCGATGTGCTTGGCTCGAGAGTGTTGAACGTTGTTGCAGCATAGAGCAATTGCACTCTTGTTATCGCAGTACAGAGGGATCTTATTGAATTGAAAACCATAATTTGTTAGTTGAGAACGCATCCATAGGATTTGTGAGCAACACCCAAATAAGGCAATATATTCAGCCTCTGTACTCGATATGGCAGTGCTCTTTTGCTTTTTGGACGACCAGCTAACAAGTTTATCACCTAAGAACTGTGCGCTTCCCGATGTAGTGCGTCCAGTGTCCTGACACCCCGCATGATCGGCATCTGCATAAGCTGTGAGAGACATATCGGTGTCCTTCGAGTACCATATACCCATATTAATGGTTCCATTAAGGTATCAAAAGATCTGTTTCACCGCTTGTGAGTGCTTTTCGGTAGGCTTAGCCTGAAACCGGGCACATAAGCAGACAACTTAGTTAAGGTCAAGTCTGCTGGCTATAAGATACATTAAGGATCTAATCATGCCACGGTAAAGTGTAGCATCAACTGGTTTCCCATGTAGATCTTCATCCAGTTTCTTGTTTTCAATCATGGGTGTGTCAACGGAATCAGTAGAGGTTAAACTATATTTTTTAATGATTTCAGAAGCATATTTAGATTGGTTTATGAAGATACCTCTGGGACTTTGAGAAATTTGTAATCCTAAAAAGAATGACATTTGCCCCGTCATTGATATCTTGAACTTATTGGTCATCAGATTAGCAAACTCATTACACATGGCAGTATTAGTGGATGCAAATATTATATCGTCAACATAAATTTGTACCAGTAATAAGTTGTTTCCAGCATGCCGTATGAAGAGTGTTAGATCAACTACACCTTTGGAGAATTGTTGAGAGATAAGGAAGCTTGACAACATATCATACCATGCACTGGTGCTTGTTCATATGACCGTAAATAGCCTTTTTTGACTTTTGCGATGGGTTGTCCTGATCAACCCCATCGCTTCTGGTTGAGAACGAAGACCTCTTCTTTGAGCTCCTGGCCATTCAAGAAAGCCGTTTGGACGTCAAGTGGAGTATTGTCATATTCCTTGTGACGGAATTTGTTTACCAGAATACGAATAGCCCTCTAGTGTCTAGTCGACAGGTGCAAATGATTCCTCCAATTGATAACCCTTTTCTTGTTTGAATCCTTTACCACGAAGTCGAGCCTTAACATTATTACCCCACCATATTCATCTATTGGACCTTATAAATCCTTTGAGTTGATCAAGATCACGTTATCTGGACACTACAACCAATTACAAACCTTCAAGTCTTTTAAATATAATAATTACTTCTTTCATGCAAGTCGATCCATGACGGTTTGGGTCATTGCATGTATAAAGTTCTTTGATTCTACTAACGTTAGAAAGCATCAAATAACACCACAAATGCATTAAGTTAATATATATGGATTCAAGTTGCTTCCGTGTAGATACAAGATTGAGGAAATATTCACCGATCAACGTAAGTAAAGGATGATCCGTAGTCATCTACCATTGTGTTCAAATGGAGAGTATGATTTGTCTCACATTAGATGAAGATCTTTGAGAAAGTTTGATACTTCATTAGGAGATTTTGTTAAGAGAATTCATCATTAAAATGTTGGTGTTTTTGGTGATTTCATTAAATAAAACCTTGAGAATGTTGGAAATTGTATCTTGTACTTGAGATGAAGGGAATACTTTTATGATGAGTAACCTGGTCAATGTAATGTTGACTAACAAGGAGAATCAACTAATATACTCATACTCTTGGAGGCAGTCAGCTTCATCTTCTTGAACTGGATAGACAGCAATTGTTGGAGGATTATACTATTCATCAAACATTGGTTGAAACAAATGATCCCTATCATTTCTGTTTGGTGGAATACAAGGTTGTTAAGAAACAGTATTTTTGAAACGAGTCCTGTGTACTGGATGTACAGGAGGGTCAATATAGGGCAGCCGATACATGAACCGAATTGTATTCAGTAACCATTCCTGTTTAGCTCATCAAAACGTTAATGAAATTGTTTCCAAAATTATTCGGGTCCTTCTGTTATAGATTCTGAACACTTTCTTTGCACGCGCGTAACCAACGAAAATCCTAATGTCTACTTTTGCATCAAATTTACCCAGATCCTCATGGTCATTCATAGGATAACAAAGTGAACCAGTAAGACATAAAGAGATGATAAGTACGTTTCTTAGTCTTGTGCATAAGTCTCTGTATGGAGCTTTTGTTATCGATGGCGTATCAAAGAACGGTTTTGGGTGTAACAAGCTGTATTGATAGCTTCGGCCTAGAGAAATAATAGAGCTTTAAGAATAATAATACAGCATTGTTCTATGGTCTTCTACAAGAGTCTGATTTCTCTTTCGACAACACCGTCTGCCAGAGGAGTGGTGCGGGCTAAAAGAATTTATGATGCGGATGCCAACATTTCATAAATATTCATGAAGTTGGCTGATTGACAAATTTGGTTCCATTATCTGTTTGAAAACAATCCAGACGGTGTGCATGTTATACGTACTTGAATTTTTTAATACATTTGATGATGGTCGCAGGAGCTTCATATTTTGTCTTTAAAAACCTGACCCAGGTAAATCTTGAGTAATCGTCGACTATCACTAAGATATACCTTTTCCCGTTAATACTAGCCACACGGATTGGGCCACACAAATCCATATGCAAAAGATATAGTTTCTCTTTGTTAGTGTCTTCAGCTTTGGGTTGATGAGGATGAATTTTTTTGCTTTTCCCTAGATGCACATGCTTGAAACACAAATGAGCTTTTGAAATTTAAGTCTAGGAATTCCTCGAGCTAGTACCGGTCTTTAGCTAGTTGTTCAAAGTGATCAAAGATGGAATTTAGATAATCGACGTGCCATAACCATGGCCACTTATTCATGTGTGAAGTATTTGATAGAATACATATCGAGAGAGTGATTTTAAGCATGTCATCAAGAGAAATTATGTACAAATTTGTGTCATGGGACCCTGAAAGTAGATCAACACCTTCTAAATTGCGAATAAAACAAGTGTTTTTCTGAAATATCACTTCAAGATCCGCGTCACAAAATTGACCAACAGAAAAAGTTATTTCCAAGTCCTTCAACGTAGTATAACCATTGATATAACAAACGTTTCCGCAGCTAGTATTCACCAGATAGCCCAATAATCCCTTTGCAAAATGAGCTCGTTGTCCCTAAGAAAACTATCAGTACCTAGAAATTTACTGACAAAGTTCATGAGCTGAGAGCGATTCCCTGTCATGTGTTTCGAACATCCGAAGTCCAGATTCCAGAGTATAATCTAGACAACCTGTCATGCCAAGAGAAGAATACAGGAATATATGTTGCATTGGAACCCCAAGTTTTTGATATGGGTTGACGATGTTGAATATGCATTCTTAGAATTCAACAATCATAGCTATTGTACTACTCTAACCTAAGTTAATAACGATTTTTGTTTCCTGCTAAGACATTAAACTCTAGTTTTTTGTATTTTAGCTAAGTGAGGAAGTGGTGTTGCTTAGAAGGACCAAACTACGATATGTTGAGGTGAACCTAGTTAAAGGGCACAAATTTACCACAATAGTGAATGTTCTCTAGCCTGAAGGATTACCACTTAAATAAATCCTACTTCATGTGAATACATGTACCCGTATGGTTTCAAATATTTTGTTTTTTAATGTCTTATACGAGATTAGTATGGATATTCCCATTTTGGTGCACAAGATCAAAAAGACATTTATCATGAACACCATCAACAAAGATTTTAATACAAGTAGTCACAGAGAATTTCAGAATTCGCATTTGACAGTGAATGCTTAACATCAACATCGCAAACAGGTTTAACAACACGATTCATTTTATTAACTTTCCTAGGTTGGGCTTCTACTTTATTCTTCTTGTTCCTACTTGGTGTCTGCGAGATTCTATCATTCCTTTTATTGCCTGGAGGCTTTGATCCACAATTACTAGTAGAACACTTCACTCATGTAGAAGACAACACGGGTGTGTTAGAATCTGATGTATTAGAAGACTCTACCTGTTTAATGTTGCTTGAGGAAGTGAGAGGTTCAACAAACCTAACTTTCTTGACATTGTTCATGGGCGAGACAGCAAGTTTCTTAGTACTCGGTGTTACCGCAATAAGGCACGTATCTTGAATATATACAAGCAACTCCTGAATTCTTGTGGCATACTTACAAGCAAAGTCTAACTCTTTATCTAAAGGTTGTTTCACTTTAGCTTGTTCGACTAATTCCTGAAGAGTATTAGCTTGTTCTTGAGTGTGTCTATGATAGATCTAATGTGAAGAGTCCCAATTTGCAATAAACTATGAGGTCAACCCGTGGTTTTTAAAATAAAAACAAAGAAAAAAACTAAATCAAGCTTGAACATGCCTGATAATATGTGTGCAGAATGTGTGGTATAACATTATTCAACAATTTCTTTCCCTTTTAATTTTCATAAATCGTTTTTCAATGATGTTATCACAAAAACCTTGTCTAGAATTTTGAGCTTTTAAATCCTCATGTTTCCACATATAGTTTAAGTTCCGTTTTGTTAATTAAACGTCACATTGTGTCTTTATGACTTAACACGTGTCTGTTTGAATTGATCTAACTGAGTCTTAAAAAACATGTTTCAACATGATTAATTTCATTACAATGAACAGTTCGTTTCTCGAGAAAGCAATCTTTGCCACACTATATTCCATTTCCCTTATTTATGGCTCAAGACCATTTATTATAATTTACGTTCTCCTTCCTTGGTATTCATCACAAAAGATTGAATAGTACCTTCAACTTACAAATGTTCTTGTCTTTATCTGTAGCCGAGCTTTCAAAACATGTAGATTTCACAAAAATATTCTGCATTTCAACAGAATTTTGATTAACACAAGGCTTCACAACGTTTTGAAAAACTTCTTGTTGAAATTGCATTGAGTGCTTCAGCGAGAAATACAATGTTTTTCCAAGTTGTGAGAATTTTCAAAATATCAATAAATTCTTTTTTTTTAATTGGAAATCTCATTATCAAGATTCAAACTACTTTTTCACATGATTCACACTCTTGCAATTCCATAATCACAAGAATCAATATTCAAGAGACATAGATTCATCACAGTTAACAATACATCTTGAGACAATGAATTTTTGTAAGAGTCGATCAATCTTTTCAAAGAATTTCTTTTTTAGCATTGTTCCAAAGCATTGTTATCAACAAAAGAACGTTGAACAGCACTTCCAGTTTGTCAAATAACTATTTATGTACTATCCGTTATTTTTTTCATTTATAAGATCATTTAATCAAATGACATTGAAGATGACTTTTAAAAGATTTTAGAAATGAAATAATTTCATTGTTAAAAATAGTTGTTGTATGCTCAAACCCCATTCACCTTCTTCAAGAGCATTAGGTGTTGTCCTCTTCTTCAACGCACTGAGTCAACATGGTGAGGTGGAAAATTAAGCTTTTAAGGCTTGCTCTCACGTAAACTCACCTTAAGAAGTTCACTTGGAACATCCACAAATGACAGGTGGTGTGTAAGGATGTTCAATGGTTTGATAGAGTATATGAAAACCAAAAGGCTTGTTCAGCCGATAATTCTTGTTGTGGAGAAAAACGTTTTCTAAAATCTTCAGTCAGTCTATTTAATTTTTCATAATTGATAGGTTTATGAGGAATTTTCTTTTCAACAACTTCTGGATTTTTTGCTTTTTTAGACATTTTTGATCGACTCACTTCTTCCAAAATCAATGGTTTTCTTACATATCAATCACAAGCATAAGCAACATGTGTATTAGAGATAACAACACCATCATACAAGGTTGGTTTAATCCGCTAAGCTTTCTTAATATGAAAACGGTATTTGATAACAATATAGCTTGTATATGTGTGTTAATCATAAAACGCTGAGGCTTAGTTATCATAGATTGTGGCACTGATTTGATCATATTGACCCACTTTAACAAATAATATAATCAAGTTCCTTAATCTTCTTTTTCAAATCAATTTCCTTTTTCCATATATTAATTCACTATTCATATGAACATTTAGTGAAAACTGCAAAAGTTTGCAATACTGATTCCTTTTTCTACTGATTTGTTTAGAAAGTATTTTGCTCAAGTGAGTCAACTTGTTCTTTGAGTGCAAGTTTCATCTCTAAGACATATCATCTATTTGAGAATCAATCATTTTCGATCACGCCGCATAAATCAATATTAATACGTTTTCAAAATTTTGACTCTTTTCCTTATATATCTCAAGTTTCAACGGTTTATTGTATCATTTATTCCTGATTCCTTTATTAACCTTTTCCCAATTATTTACATGATTAATCATTTGTTCCGAACATTTGTTCAATCACAGATAAAATTATTGAATCTTGTTATACCTGCAAATTAGTATCTTGAACAGTTGCCTGTTGTGTTTCTTTCAAATATTGAGAATATGAAATGATTTTCAAATATTGAGAATATGAAATGATATTGCTATCACCTACGGGGAGCTCAATGGTATTCCTGTAGCCCTCGTGGCTAGGTTTGGAGTAATCTCCAAGGGTACGGATAGGATTCTCATATCCCATAGTGGTTGACGAGAATGGATTACGAAACAAATAACACAAAGAAAAGATAGACTACGAGAAAGTTAATATACGAAATTAAAATTCTCACTTGAAAGGATTCAAGTGAGTAGAACTAAGTTAAACTATGATCGAAACCTAACTATTCCCCGACAACGGCGCCAAAAACTTGATGCGGGTGTCGTAGGACTTCAACACGAAGTTTTACAACTCCTTAGGCAGTGAACTTAATCGTTGCAGTGTAGTATAGGCAAGACTCGGGGGGTTGTTATCGTTCTCTAGGGGAATAGGTTGGGAAGGCTTGATCACGGTCTAACAAAATTCTAGGGGTTGAGAGAAGATTATTTTTGTATTTTTATATTTTATGAAAAGCAGGTAAATCTATGGTTTGAGAGGTTGGTTTGTTTAACTACTAACTAAACTAAATAATATCTAATCTACTGGTGATAACTTTATGATAAGCAATTGTATTTACCTAATCATGCACTACTCCTCAGATTGCTTCTCCTAGATCCGTTGCTTTGTCACACTTGTGATGATCTGTGTAAGTATTTCCTAGGTCATGAATGGATTACACGAACCCGCCGTCTATTTAATATTTCGTTAAGGCAACACACAAGTAAGGTAGTATGAAGACTATTACAAGGCCCTAAGAGTATATTAAATGCATGTGAAATATCTTAAGAGGGATCAACCATATAATGGGTAAGGTAGCATGAAGACTGTTAGCGATGGTATCCTTTCTACACACTCGCGTTTCCCTAGACATGTCAACAGCGATACAAACAAAATATGGTTTTCTAAAGCCTAACGCTCACATTCATCAACAAGAAGCAACATCAAAAGGATCTACAACCTAAGTTTCATGCAATCATAGATAAATACAAAGGAGGGTTGATAAGTGATTAATTACACATATCTTTTACCTCCAAAAACGAGCTTAAATGACCAAAAACAGACAAAAACTGCCAAATATATGTTTGTTTTGCATTTGTATTGTGCAGGAAGTGGATATCAACAAAAAGACAGAAAACCAAGCCAAAATGACAAAACTGAGCATGGAATGGAAAAGACTGTGCAAAATAAGTACTGTGCAAAATTTAAGGCCAAAGTCCAAAATATGACAATGTCGAGTCTATACTGAAGAATAAGCAGTAAAACCGGTTAAGCCGGAACTGGAAGAATCATTTGGTTGCAATCTTAACCCATAGATGGGCCGGGAATGCCCCTTACAAACAGTATAATTATGAAGTCTGTAAAGACAAACTGGGCCTCAATTCAATTACAACAGCCCATTTGTGTGCATTTTGACAAACGACTGTGAAGACTTTGAAGGGCCCTAATTCCTAGCCCAGTTACAGCAAATCTCAGCATTGTTACACACAAAAACCCACTTCATAACCTTATTGGGCTGAAATAAGCCTAAATAACCATAATGTACCTTATTGGGCCAGTTTAAGCCCAAATAACATAAGCCTAAACCTTATTGGGCCCAGACACATCAATTGGGCCCAATACAAGCACAAAAAAGCCCAATAACCCAAGCCCAACAAAAGCCCACAATTCTTTTTATAAAACTTTAGGGGCTAAAATTGCCAATTTTGAAAGTTATTTTATAAAAGAAAAATGGTTTAAATAAAACACAAGGGCTGTTTTGCAATTTTCCAAACTTCCTTTTTTCTTTTATTTCTCTTTAGTAATAAACAGCAGGGACCATTTTTGCAATAACCCAAAACCTCTTTTATTCTTTTAGTTATAAAACCACAGGGACCAAACATGTCAATATCCAAACTCCTATTTATAACTAAACTCGGGCCAAAAAAAGAAATAAAAAGAGAGAGAGAGTTGAGGGACCACTCTTGCATCTTTTTCATTCATTTCTTTTAAACCTGTAACCATAACTGTCCTTCCCCACTTACCCGCCAAAACCTTACCACCCTCTCCCCCTGTTTTCACTTCCAAACCACTACCCTAGTACATCTCCCAGCTCACCCCTCACCACTTCCCACCTCCCCATTACCCCTATACCTTTCCAGTTCGACAATCACACAACCCGAAGTCAACATCCATGGCTGAAAATGATACAAGGCATATGGAGGGCTAGGATTGCTTTGGAGGTATTGCACACTCACAGCTAACACAACCCAAGACAAAGAGAAGGCAAAGGACTTGTATAAAAGAGCCAAGACCAAGCCGAACTCCACACCCCTGTTTTTCCTTTTCTTAGTTTAATTTTAATTAATTTTGCTTTAAAATTATTGTACTCAGTTTGTTTAAAAAGTTTTAAGTTGTGTTTCTTGGAAGTTTAATAAAAAATTTTAAGAGTTCTCTTGTTATTGCATTTGTAAACATTTAAAGTATAATTTAAGTTGTTCAATTCTGTTTAATGTAATGTTGTTTAAGTCTGTTATTAGCTGATTTTAGATTTCATAAGCTTTAGTTTGAGTAATTTCACCTTTTCTAAAATTCTGTCATAGTGCTAGTAGGTTAAGCTCATAGAGAAACTAGCTTATTATTACTAATAAGCTAGGCATTTTACAGTTTAATTAGTTGTATTAAGTCAATTTTATTAGAAGTAGATATTAGGTTTAATCTGTTTTAGTTTTAAATAGATTTTAAAGTGCCAAATTGTTTTGACAGCAAACTTTAAGGAGTGTTTGGATTGAACTGGTTTTGACTTTTAAAGTCAAAAACATTTTGTTAAAACCTTCTATATAGTTGAGTTTAACATAGTTAGGTAGTTTAAAAGAGAATTTAAAAGTTAGTTTGGAGATTTACAGAGTTTAAGGCTTAAAAACTTTACATTTGCACCAGGGCACATTTTCAAATTGTGTAAGTCACTAGAGTCTTAAAGTTTAAAAGCATCTTAGAGTAAAGGTTGTTTAGAGCTCACTTAGGAGCATAATAAACTTTAGAATTGTGCTCTGCAATTTTAGTGCAAGTCAAATTTGCACTAGCAGCCACATTTCAACAGCAAAACATAGCTATCTGAATAGTTTTTTTGTCATTTTCACTTTGAATCTTCTCATTTCCATTTAGAGTTTTACAAATCTCTTTGTTGCTAGTTGAATGTAATTAAGTAGGTTAGCTTATTTCCAATATATCAGCACTTAAGGTCCAAAAATAAGCTGTTAAGCTTAGTTGAAAAAAGCTCTAAAAACTGTTTCAATAGACTTTGCATTTTTCCATCTTAGTTTTCTTTCTAAAATTGTTAACACCAGGTTAATATTAGTTTAGAATCTTCTAATACACATCTTAGGCATTAATAAGCATCTTCTAGTTTAAATTTTCATCAAGAATTAAGCTCACAATAAGCAAAAATCTAAAAAGCTTAGCAAACAAGTACTTTCTGTAACAGCAGACTTGCAGCTTATTTTTCAGCTTATTCTTTGGTCTAAAGTTGAAAGTGCTTTTGTTAAAGTTGTTAGGATTAAGCTAGTCTACAACTTTGTAGTTTTAAGTTTTTGCTAATTCTCAATTTTTCTATAAGCTAAATAAGCTGAAATCGTAGGGTCTAGTTGGTACTTTTCTTAAAGCCTAGGGTTACCCGTTTTCTCTATAGTGTAAAATTTCCCTAGTTACCCCGCCTACCCTTGTCTTTCACTTACCATTTGCACTCTGCCTTTTCTAGAATAATAATTAAGAGTAATATTTTGTTTTTAGTTTATAATTTAGGGTTTCATATTTAATTAAGCAAATTAGGGGGGGTTCAATTAGCTTTTAGAAATTAGGGCTTTTTGATCATTATTTTTTCTGCACCTTCGAGTTTATAAAAAACAATTTTCTATTATTTTTCAGTTAAATTTGTAGTTTCATAGGAATTAAAGTAGATTTTAGTTTATTACTTTTTCTATACAAAACAATAAACAGTAAAATTTGGGCATTTTTATATTTTTAGAATTGTTAACTTTTTCTTTATTTAATTTTATTTTTTCAGAATTTTTATAACTTTTATTTTTTGTCTTTTTCTATTTTCTTAGTTTTAATTAGTTATTAATCTTTAAAAATTCATAAAAAATCCAAAAATTAATAAAAAAATATTTTTCTTTTTTATAAAATTTTCTTTTGTCATTTAGTGTCTAGGAAAAATATAACATTTAGTATAGGTTTAATTTTTCTTAAATTTCAGTCTTAGACCCGTTTTACCGGGTGCGTTTTACCGTTTCTTTTCGTTTTACATTCAAACGACCTCCGTTTTAGTTCTAGTTTTCTTTATTTTTCAAATTAAGTTAATTAGAATTTAATTTTGATTTTTAATTTAATTTAGCATTTATTTTCTTAATTTTTAGTATTTAGGTTTCCCGATACCTGATTCTGTTCCCCGTATTTTAGTATAGATTTAATTTTAGGATTTCCCTATAACTAATTTTGTTTCCCGTAGTTTTTAAGATCCCCATTTCCTATATCTGTTTCCCGTAGATTAAATTAGGTTTTATTTAATTAATTTTAGTTGTAACTATATCAGTGTTTCCATCATATCTAAATATTCTCCATCATTCAATTTCTCATCAAACCAGGATTACTTTCAATTGCAGCCTCGTTGGGACATACGACCCGGGAATATCTCTTCCGGAATCTTTTTATAATTGATTCTTATATATTTAATCTCTTTGTGTAGATTTTGACCTTTTGCCTTGGTTAAGGGCATTTGGTTGAGATTTGCATTTGTGTTATTTTATATATATATACTATACCACGAATCACCACCCATATTTATGAGACCTCCATCAGAGGATGCATTTTTCTGAGCTTTTATAAATTTTATTTCCTTAGTTCCACTAGATGATGCTTCAAATGAATTAAACCCTAAACCTAATTTTTCATCGGAGGGTTTTTGATTATTTAACATTTCATTTAAGCAATGTGTGCTCTTTTCAAACTTGGTTAGTGTTGATCCTAATCCTAGATCGATTCCTTAGGTTGTCTAAGGTTAATTTACCTTGGATAAATCCAAAATAACTTGTTGTAGAAACTTTGTATGTATATTAAAGTGTATGCGGAATCTACACCTTAATACCTAGAAGTATTATGAATAAAACGGTAATCTTGAATAAACAAAGATATAACCAAACGCTCCAATATTATTAGATCAATAATACGAGTACTCTTCACTAGTACTAGGGTTTACAACATTGAAGCTTTTCTGAATCGACTTGACAACTATGAAAACTTATATGCAAAACTAATATCTTAACTAATGCCCTAGAGCCTCCTTTTATAGACTAAGGAGTCCTAGTCGGCTTACAATACATTCCTAAGATATCTTAATCTTTTCTAAACATAAACGTAATCTTTTAAATAAATACATTATGTATATCTTGTACATAAATATCTCAATACTTATCTTCACAAGTATTCTTGTTCTCCAAACAATATTTATCTCTTTAATTCGTCTTTATCCTCTTGACAGTAGAAAGTCTTCAAGCAGTTGTAATCCAACAGTTGTAATCTTTTCACCAGTGGCACTAATAAACATAAGTAGTAGTAACATTAGTACTAGCAGTACATATATATATTAACAGTAGTAACTTGTAATAGCCGTCTTAACATTTACTACTAGCAGCACTAACTACTTAGCTTATATTTTAGTCTTCAACACTGAGCAGTCTTAACTTCTACTAATAGCAGTAACTTTATGCTATCAGTACTAAATTATACTAACAGTAGTAACTAGCAGTGGTAACATTATACTACCAGTACTAACTACTTAGCATAATTTCCATTATGTACCTGAGCAGTAGTAACTTCTAAGAATCCTTAAAGTCTTTTAAGTCCTAACAATCCTCCCCTAAACTTGATGTTTATCTTTTGAATCTTTAAGTTTCTTCATTAAAAGTCTTCATCATACTCAGGAAGATGCATTCAAACCTTTTATTGACCCTTTTGCTGCTTTACCATAAGCTTGAGCAGTTGATAGCACATCTTATTAAAATTATCAATTTGAAGTTTCTTGTTTAGCATATTGGTGATTGTAATTGGTGTGAGGGGATATCTCTTTTCAACTAACATGAAGATGTGCACATTTCTAAACCTGACAAAGTGCACTCCACATGAATCATACAATTTCCAAACAGTCATTGTATAACCTTGTAGATCTCTCCATACTTTACTTCTAATTTCTGGTCCAAACATGACTTTAAAATCTCCCCACATCACTCTTTCATGTTCATCTTCAGGCCTTATATCACCATGCTTTGTTTTGACTAGCTTCCAAAGAGTCAGTAAATCTTCTCTGTCAATGCCCTGAAGCATTCTAATCATTGAAGAATATCTCTTGGAGCTTCCATCTGCTCTTATCAACTGATAATGTACCATCATACCTTCTTTGTGAATCTTGTAATCAACAATCACAGGTGGTTTGATAGCAAGTGGTATATCATCAATTGCTATATCATCATCCTTTTTAATCACCAAATGCTTTTTCAGCTCAGCTTCATCATCTTCTTCAACTTCTTCAACTTCATCTGTCTCTTTTTCTTCCTCCATTCTTTGTTTCTTTGAAGATTCTTGTTGTTGCTCTTTTCCTTCCAAGCATCTTCTTTCTGCTGCCTTTAGCTTTTTCCTTATCACTTTCTGCTTTCTTTAACTTCTTAGATTCTAGTTCATCCTATGTGCCTTTAGAACTTTCTTCTATTTCTTTCTTACTTTTAACTACCTCAGAATCCATAGGTATAAAAGTATTCACTCTCCTCATCTCATTATCAAACATCTTCTGAATTTCTTCATAGCTCTTGCTCTTCAACTGATTATGCTTGTATCCACCTAGTTTTTTAAGATAGGTAGACATTTGATTCCTCTTTTGAGCTTTAGTTGGTGGCTTTCTTCTCTTCTCCTCAGCTCTAAGCATTGCAAAGTGTTTCTTTCTTTTGTTCATAAGTTCTACAAACAGTCTTGATCTTTCTTCAATAGTTATCTCTCCTTGTTCCTCTGTTTGTAGCCTCTGAGCTAACTCAAAATCTGCCTCCATCATAGCTTGTGTATTATCCCATGACTAAATCAAACCTATGTTGGCTTCTTCTTCTTGTTTCCTTGCAAGCTTTTCTTCTTCTATAAGTTCAGCCTCTAACTGAGCTTGAACATCTCTTGCCATTTGTTCATCAAGAGCAACTTGATCTTTTCTTTTTAAAGGAACTTCAGGCTCAATCATAATACCTTTTCCTTTGTCTTTGACTGAGGGTTGTGATTCTTGTGGAGTTCTGAATTCACTTGGCTCATATACTACAACCCCTCTAGCCTTGGGTCTTGTAGTTGTTGTTGTAGCAGCAGTAGTAGCAGCATTAGTAATAACTTTAGGTTTAGCTGCTTTGATTTGAATAAGTGTCTGAGCCAAAGTGATTTCCTCAATAGTTGTAGGAGCAGCACTACCTGCAACCCTAGCAGTAGTAACTGCTTCACCAGCAGTACTATCATCAAGCTTTGTACTCTGCTCATCTTTCTCACTAATTGTAGCTTTCACAAACATCTCATCATCATCCAAAACTCCAGTATCAAACATTAAATCCTCATCCTGTCTTTCTTGAGTTTCATCAACTAAATTTACCTCAACATCAACATCAATATCTTCAATACTCCTCCCCTGTTTGGATGTATCTTCATGATCACCCAAACTCTCCTGATCTTCAGAGGACTCAACTCTCCTAGACATACCAACTTTCTTTAGTCTCTTCAAACCTGTAGTTCTTGACTTCTTCTTCCTTTCCAACTTCTGGACCCTCTTCTTCAAATCAGCAATCTCCTTTGCTTGAGCATCCTTTGCTTTTTCTAAATCAAGAACATGTGTTTGTAATTTGGTACATAAAACCATCAAATCATGTAGTTGCATGCTATCCTCACCACTAGGTAGTGGATCATTGGAAGGTGTGGGTATACTTTCCTCATGCTCAGTCTCATCTTGAGTAACCTCTGCCTCCTTGATAACTTTGAAAACTATACCTTTTTGTATATATAAATTATAATAAATATATAAGGATAAATTCAAATTTATAATTCAATTATAGTACGATAAGTATTCCGAAAGATTCAAATCAATTCCTTTTATCCAAAGGAAAATCAAAAATCCCCCCGGGTCGTTCTCCCGTCGAGGTGCAAATTGAAAATCGAAGACGTTTGTGATCGCGCGTTTGAATAGGATTAAGAAGATTTTTGGTTTTGAAAACGAATTCTACAATTAAAATTTAAAAACGAGTAAAGAAAACCTAAAAACGAAAGCTAGAAAGGGATTAAACTTAAAAACGAGGACGAAAACATAAAAACGCGACTTAAAAAAAACTAAATTATCAAAATTAAAACCCTAAAATGATTTGTTAAACTTTTATAATCCTAAATGACTAAACTAAAAGGTAAATTAAAGAAAATCCTAAAACAAAAACTTTTAAAGTTGAAAAACAAAGAAAAAGAGAACGGGGTTCGAAACCCGTTCTTTAAAAAATGAAATTTTGCAAAATAATCCTACGAAAGAAATTTTATTTTTTCTAGGTGAAAAATGATTAAAAAAAATTTTTAAAAAATTTTATATTTTTTTGACTTTTTAATAATTTATTATGATTTAAAAACAGTTTTAAAGAAAATAAATGATTAAAAATAGAAAACAATTTTGGAAAAATACGAAAAAATTACATAAAGTAGATTAAGCTGTGCTGGTTTCAGGAAAAATAAGCTGGGGTTGCCAGCTTATTGGGATAAGCTCTAAATAAGCTAAAACAGCTTATGGGCTAAAAAATGGTTAAATGAATATTTTGTACAAAACCCTCAGGTGAAAAGACCCAAGGGCAGTTGGTAGTGGAGAGTGGTGTTGAGGCTTTGGTGTTAAAGGGGGAGGTCTGGGGTTAGAGTCCTCAGCCTCCTTTTTTGGTATTTTTTTTTGATTTTTTTATTTTGAACACTTATAAAACTAAAGAAAATAAGCAAACTAAAAAAGGAAAATTTTTTGAAACTCGAAAATAAGCAGGAGAATAAGCTGAAAAGTAGGGGCAGTTTACGCTATATTACACTAAGGGCAAATAAGCAAAACTGATGGCTAATTTTTTAAGCTAAATAAGCAAATAGAAATTGAAGACAAGCAAAAACAGATATGTAATTAAACCTAATAAGCAAAAGCAGACACAAATAAGCCAAGGATAGAAACAAAAATAAGCTAGAAACTCAAATAAGCAATAAGCACAAATGCATACAAACTCAGCCTATAGGGCCTTTTTGGGGCTCATTTTTAAGCACTAGAGGGACCTAGGGACTTGGGGCTTGAGCTAGCTTAAAGACCAGCTTATGGACTTTCTAGAAAAGCAAAAATAACAAAGTTTGGAATTTAAATAAGCAATTAAAAAGGGCTATGAAATCTGCTGTTTACACCAGGGCACTCACTTTTAGATTTTGAAAAGACCAAATGAGGCAGTTTGCAGCCTCAAAATAAATTAAGAAAATAAGCTTCACAATTCAAAACAAGTTAAGACAGATTGAGAATAGCTCCTAATGAGCTTATATTCAAAAATTCAAAAGCTGAGAACAATTTTAGGCTGTTGATATTTAAGAATGAAAAATGCAGTTTTGAACTAAAAATTTACTTAACAAAAACTTGACTGGCTTGAAAAGATACAAAAGTAAACTAAAGAAAACTATTACTACTCTATTTGAAACAAAGAAAAGACACAAAAACAAGGTGAGAAGAATGGTTTTACCAGCTTAACCAAATAAGCTCTTTTCAAACTGTTGTCACCACAGTTTTAAGAGAGCAAGTTAGAAAAAACTAGAAAACACAACTTAAGACCTAAAAACCTTAGAAAACAGATTTAAAAGGACTCAATAGGGCTTGTTAAAGTACATCAAATGACCCAATAGTTTTCAAAACCAGTTTGACCCATTTTAACCCATTGACCCAAACACCCCTTTAAATATGACCACTAAGCAAGTTTAAGCACAAACAAGCAAAAATGACACAATAAAAAAGCAGTTAAATAAGCTAACTAGAAATGAGCAGATTTAAGG
>BQNB010105595.1:2500-17500 GCA_026074375.1 Tanacetum coccineum
TAAACCCTAAACCCTAAACCCTAAACCCTAAACCCTAAACCCTAAACCCTAAACCTAAAACCCTAAACCCTAAAACCCTAAACCCTAAAACCCTAAACCCTAAACCCTAAACCCTAAACATTAAACACCCTAAACCCTAAACCCTAAACCCTAAATCCTAAACACTAAACCTTAAACCCTAAACCCTAAACCCTAAACCCTAAACCCTAAACCCTAAACCCTAAACCCTAAACCCTAAACCCTAAACCCTAAACCCTAAACCCTAAACCCTAAACCCTAAACCCTAACCCTAAATCCTAAAAGTAAACCCTGAACCCTAAACCCTAAACCCTAAACCCTAAACCCTAAACCCTAAACCCTAAACCCTAAACCCTAAACCCTAAACCCCAAAAAACCCCTTTTTCTCTCTCCTACTGTGGGCGATTCATGGCGATCGCCGCTTTTCTATTCTGATTCATCTTTCTGTCCTTTTTCGGGGTTGAATCTCAACGTTATTGTGTATTTTATATTCTTATTCATTTAATCCATTCACTTTGTTATGCCAATTGAATCAAACAAACCCCCTGATCCATTTTTTGATGAGCTCTGTTCTCTTACGAAGATGACATCTGTTGATGATATTCGTGATGCTTCGCTAAAAGAAACGAAGGTTAGGGTTGTTTTAGGAAAGCATCGGAAACCTCATAGAGGTATTAGAGTTTCTTCCCCTGGGTCTGCTGGTGCGGGATCTGTTTTGAGACGCCTTCGTTCTGCTAAGGCTTCTGGGAAGGCTCGGGATAGAACTGAGGATTCTCCTGGGGATAATAGGGGTGGTAAGCGTGCGGTTTCTACCCCTATGAATGATGAAATTAACAGGGTTTTGTCTAATGTAAGGTCTGGTATGCTTAATAGTAACCTTAAATTTTCTATGGGTAGTTCTGATGATAATACTTTTGTGAGTAGTTTGAATAATGAAAATGATGTTAATGAGGTAAGTAATAATGGTTCGTTTATTAATAAGCCATTAGATAATTCTGCTTTGAATGATTTGGGTTGTCCTGTGGCTAAGAGTTGTGGTCTTAAGACTAGTCATGACCACACTAGTATGGGTGATGTAGGTAATACTGGTGGTGGGATTGCTAGCTCTAAAGATGGCATAACTATTGCTGAGACAGGAATTAATAGAGATAGGGATAAGGCAGGTTCTGGGACTAGTTGTGAACACTCTGGTATGGAAGGTGTGGTTAATACTGGGGTTGCTCAAACTGGTTCTCAGAATGGTATTGCCAGTTATAAGGTTGGAGGTTTTGAATTTGGAAAGAAAGAGAACACTAATGGTATTCTTAAGTCACCTGTTGGCCCCTTCTTTAGTGTTAACTTCAGTAATAATACTTCTAGTAACCCTTTTGTTAAGAAATCTGTTCCGTCCTCGGGGAGTGTTTGGAATAATGATGGGTTTAAAGCTTTTGGGTCTTGCATGCTATCAAATCAGTTCTCTGCTGATGTTGATAGATTTGCGGAGAAACTTAAGCTGGGTACTGAGGAGATTGCCTTGAAAATGGAGTATGTCCCAAACTCTGTTTGTAAGCTTGAAAATGGTAATCGCCGTATTAGTTTTTCTGCTGAGGAGGTTTATAAGGGTGGGCAAGCTTGTTCTTTACAGCTCTATGGTTATTTTGTTGGCACTTCGATGGACTATAGAGTGGTTAGAGGTAATGTAATGAGAATGTGGAGGGTTCATGATATTGAAGACATCACTAAGACTAGTTCGGGTGTTTACTATTTTAAATTTAAGAGTGAAGAGGGAATGAAAAGGGTGCTGGAAAGTGGTCCATGGATGATTCAAAATATCCCTTTGGTGTTGAATGTGTGGGAACCGGGCATTTGGCTTGAAAAAATTGAACCTTCTAGCATTCCAATTTGGGTTTGTGTTTATAATATCCCGATGGAGTTGTGTAATGGCAGTGGTATTGGAAAGATTATGAGTGGGGTTGGAAAGCCTTTGTTAATGGACAAGATGACTAGGGAAAGATGCCTAAAGAAAGCTGGTAAAATGGACTTTGCTAGAGTCCTTGTTGAGGTGTCTGCGGAAGATGAATTACCTAATGTTTTAGAGATTGAATATCCGCCTTTGGGTAGTAGACCTGCTCGTGTTGGAAAATTAGAGGTCAAGTATCAGTGGAAGCCACCTCTCTGTACTCATTGTAAGACTTTTGGTCATACTACATTGTCTTGCAAAGTTAGACCACGATCTGAAGAGGAAATTGCTGCAAAGACTTTGAAGGATGTTCTTAAGGTAGGGAAAGATGATCATAAGGAGAAAGGTAAGTCGATTTCTGTTGATGACGGTTTCACTGTAATTGGTAAGAAAAACAAACCTGCTGCTTCTCAGAAGCCTTTGGATCAGACTAAGGTTGGTGTTCAAAGCAGATGGGGTGGTAGAACTCAAAGTAATGTTAAGCAAGGATATGGTAATTCTGGTGGAGGTAATATTAATTTTAATGTTCAAAGGAGAGGTGGTGGTTTTGTTCAAAGAAATCAATATCGGCAAAAAAGTTATTCTGTTGATGGTAATGTTAAACCTGTGGGGAAGAATCTTACCGCTAGTAAGTCGTATTCTCAAGAGATCAATAAGAAGCCCATTGTCGAAAAACCTGTTCTTGCTTCCACATATAATCATAACTTTAGACCTAAGGTGTTGGTTAGGGGATCTGGTTCTGATAATATTGTTGAGACCTCATTAAATGAAGACATCCCTGTTAAAAATTCTTTTAATGTTCTTAGAAGTGATAATGATGATGTTGAGGATTTGGGGGGTATAAATGTTAATGAAGAATTTGATTCTAAAGTATGGCCTGGTCTAAAAGAAGAATTTGATATTTTGTTAGAAGTAGGTATCTATCCTTCTAGACAAGTTTATCTAGACTGGTTTATCCATCAAATGGACTATTTTTACAAAAATTGTCACAAATTCCACCTTGATCCTATCTGTGAATAGGATAAAGAGGATGTGTATTCTGATGTTGAGGGAATTGCTGTGGATATGAAACCTGAAATTGATGTTATTGCTGCAGATAGTATGGATATTAATGCAGCAGAAAATGAAGATTTTTCCAATGGTGTTTAAAGGATTTGCTTGGAATGTTAGGGGTCTTAACAACACTCCTAACCAAGATCAGGTTATTCAATTGTTACGGGAGGATACTTATAGTTTTTGTGGTCTTCTTGAGACACATGTGAAGAAGAAAAACCTTTCTAGAATTTGCAATCGTGTCCTTGGTAGATGGGATTGGGTTTCTAACAGTTCTTCCTGTGATAGTGGTACGAGAATTATTGTTGGATGGGACCCCAATCATGTAAATATCATGGTGTTGAATCATACGGCTCAGGTTATGCACTGTTTCATTGAGCCGGTTAATGGAAATCCTGGTTTCTTCTGTTCTTTTATCTATGCTTGTGTTCGAACTGTGGACAGAAGGAGTTTATGGAAATCTCTTAGTATTCATAAGAATGTTGTGAAGGATAGACCTTGGACAATTCTTGGTGATTTCAATGCTTGCTTGGATCCTTCTGAAAGATCTACTGGGGGCTCTAAATTTACTACTGCTATGCATGATTTCAGAGATTGTGTTGAAGAGATTGAAGTGGAGGATATTTCTATGACGGGCCTTAATTTTACGTGGAATAAGAAACCTGGTGTGGATGGAGGATTACTCAAGAAATTGGACAGAATATTGGGTAATATTCAGTTTATGTCCTCTTTTCCTTTGTCTTATGCTCACTTTCTTCCTTATTTGTTATCTGATCACTCCCCGGCTGTTCTTGTCATTCCTAAGATTGATAGTGTAAAGCCAAAACCATTTAAATTCCATAATTACTTAACTTCTAAGGATGGTTTCATTCCTGTGGTTAAGCGTGTTTGGAGCAATAAGGTGGATGGTTTCTCCATGTTTTCCCTTGTTTCTAAGCTTAAAATGCTTAAGAAACCTTTGCGAAAACTTAACTTTGAGCAAGGTAATCTTTTTGATAATGTGAAATGTCTTAAGGCTAAACTGGCTACTGTACAAGCTGCCATGAATGCTGATCCTCATAATAATACCCTGAGAGAAGATGAGCTGAGGGTTTTAAAGGCGTATAGGGCTGCTCTTAAGGATGAGGAATCATTTTTGAGGCAAAAATCTAAAGTGGAGTGGCTTAATGCGGGTGATAGAAATTCTAAGTATTTTCACAATGTAGTTAAGGGTAAACATAATAGAAACAGAATTTCATATGTTGAAGACATGGATGGTAATCCTTTTCATGGCAGTAGTGTTGGTGATCAATTTGTTCGTCATTTTATGAATATTCTGGGCAAATGTTCTAAAGTATCTCCTATTAATGACCCTTCTGGCCTTTTTTCAAAGAAACTTTCTGATGCTGATGCATTATTTATGGTGAGAAGTGTTTCTGATGAAGAGATTAAATCTGCCCTGTTTGACATAGATGGGAACAAGGCTCCTGGCCCTGATGGTTTTTCGTCCCAGTTTTTTAAAGATTCTTGGAATGTTGTTGGGAATGAAGTTTGTCAAGCTGTTAAAGATTTTTTTGCTAATGGGAAATTGTTGAAAGAGGTTAATACTACTGTCATATCTCTGGTTCCTAAAGTGGCTTCTCCATCTAAAGTTTCTGAGTATAGACCCATTGCTTGTTGCAATGTGGTCTATAAGATTATTAGCAAAGTTATATGTAACAGGATAAAAGGTGCTTTGTGCTCTCTTGTTGATGAGAATCAGAGTGCTTTCATTCCTTCTCGGCAGATTAGTGACAACATTCTTTTATCTCAGGAGTTGATGAGGAATTATCACAGAAATAGGGGTCCTGCTAAGTGTGCGTTTAAAATTGATATTGAAAAGGCATATGATTCTGTGGAGTGGGAGTTTCTTGCTAACTGCTTAAAGCATTTTGGTTTTCATAAGATTTTTATTAAATGGGTAATGAGTTGCATTTCGTCTACCTCGTTTACTATTAATGTCAATGGTGATCATATGGGTTTCTTTAAGGGGATGCGTGGTCTTAGACAAGGAGACCCGTTATCTCCTTACCTCTTTACTCTTGTAATGGAGGTTTTTAACCTGGTGCTGAAAAGAGAAATTGATAGAAGCCTTTCTTTTAAATATCACTGGTTGTGTAAGGAATTAAACCTTACTCACCTCTGTTCTGTAATGGAGATAGCAATTCAGTTGCTGTTCTTAAAAAGGCTCTCATGGAATTTGGAGGTATGTCTGGTCTTTTGCCTAACTTTACTAAAAGTGTTGTTTTCTTTGGTAATGTTAAGGAGGTAACTAGACAGAGAATATTAAATATTATGCCCTTTCGAGAAGGTTCTTTGCCTGTTAGGTATTTGGGGGTTCCGCTGATTTCTAAGAGGTTATACATCAAGGATTGTCAATTGTTAATTGATAAAGCTAGAAAGAGAATTCTTGATTGGAAAAACAAATCTTTGTCGTTTGCTGGTAGATTACAACTGATTAAATCTATTATCAGTTCGATGCAAGTATATTGGGCATCTATGTTCATTTTACCTGTTTCAATTTCTGATGAAATTGGTAAGCTTATGAGAGATTTCCTTTGGAATTTTGGAGTTTTTAAAAGGGGTAAGGCTAAAGTCAACTGGAATACTATTTGTAAACCAAAGGTTGAGGGGGGTCTGGGTATTAAATCTTTGGATTCTTGGAATATTGCTTTGATGTCCAGACATGTTTGGAATATCATTTCTCATAAGGAATCCTTGTGGGTTCGATGGATTAATACTTATAGGTTAAAAGGTAGAAGTTTCTGGGATGTCCCTGCAAAAGATGGTGCGTGTTGGGCTTGGAAGAAGTTATTAAGATTCAGGGGGATGTTTAGAAAACATATTTTTCACAAAATTGGAGATGGGAAAAGTACCTCTCTCTGGTTTGATGTTTGGCATGCAATCTGTCCTTTGAGTGAGTTTATTTCGAAAAGGAAAATTTCTGCTACTGGCCTTTCTCTTAATGCTAAAGTTGCGGATGTGATTAATAATGGTACTTGGGATTGGCCTGAGGATATCTCTAATAGTTTTGATGCGCTGAATGTTATTTCTCCACCTTGTCTTGTGGATGGTAAACCTGATAAGGTGGTTTGGATGTCTAACAAAGGTCAGTTCCTTGATTTTTCTGTTTCTTCTGTTTGGAATGATATTAGAAGTCATGGTAATCTGGTTCCTTGGTCTAGACTTGTATGGTTTAGTCAGTGCATTCCCCGTCACTCTTTTGTTCTGTGGCTTGCCATCCTTGGTAGGCTTAAAACTCATGATTCTATGTTGCGATGGAACAAGAGTGATAATATGCTGTGTAGTTTCTGTGGAGGTGTTCCTGATAGTCATGACCACTTGTTTTTTGAATGTGATTTCCCCAAAAGTATTTGGTGCACTTTAAAGAACATGGTTAGACTTGATTTTGCTCCTAATAGATGGCATGACTTATTGCAATTTCTTATGGCTAGACCTATTAACAAGTCAATTTGGAGTATTCTGCAGAGGTTGGTTTTGGGTGCATCTGTTTATTTGATATGGCAAGAACGTAACTTGAGGATCTTTCAAAATAGACATAGGAGTAAGGAGGAGTTGTGTGATCTCATTAAGGATGTGGTTAGGCTGAGAATTATGGGTTTGAACCTTAAATCTTCTAGACAAGTGTTTGATGCTGCTGATATATGGAAATTTCATGTTGATATGGTTCCTGGTTCTAATAGAGCTCAATTTTCTTCATGGAGAAACTAAATCCTAAAGCTGCTGATATGTACTATTATGGCTTTATCTTTGTTATGAGTAATGGTGATATTGAGTATATGGTCTTTTTTGTTTTTTGCTCCTGTGAGGTCTACCATAATCAGTGTTGATGGTTTTAGATTTTTGACCCTTAGTTATTATAATCAGAGGCCCGGGTTGGAAGAAATGGAGTATTGTCATGGGCCTTTTTCTACAAAGGTTTGGAATTCGTTGAAGACAAATTATTTTAGT
The DNA here is from genome assembly GCA_026074375.1 of Tanacetum coccineum. NCBI lineage: Eukaryota > Viridiplantae > Streptophyta > Magnoliopsida > Asterales > Asteraceae > Tanacetum > Tanacetum coccineum. Next base: position 9,501 of record BQNB010105595.1, read on the forward strand.
TTTGGGCTTTCTATTTGTAATAAGTTCAGCTATTATGCTTCGATTTTACTTCTTGTTTTATTCCCTAAGCATGTTTTGGGAATGTCATACCTCTACACCTTCTATGGGTTTGTCCATTTGAAGCGTGACTTGTAAAGTTTTGTTATTTAATATATTTGCCGGGGTATTGTCCCTTTTACCCAAAAAAAAAAAAAAAAAAAAAAAAAAAACCCTAAACCCTAAACCCTAAACCCTAAACCCTAAACCCTAAACCCTAAACCCTAAACCCTAAACCCTAAACCCTAAACCCTAAACCCTAAACCCTAAACCCTAAACCCTAAACGTTAAACCCTAAACCCTAAACCCTAAACCCTAAACCATAAACCCTAAACCTTCATAGTTAAAAAAAAGATTTTTTTTAGCGGGAAAACTTTAGTAAAATTTAATATTTATAGTAAACCCTAAACCCTAAACCCTAAACCCGATTTTGACATCCGCCTCTTTCCTCATCTAAATTCACCGTGTAATCCCTCTTTTCACCTTGTAATCATTCCGTTTTCTCTCTTATTGTTCTCTAATGATATGTCTATTGATAACAACAAACCCCCTGATCCCATAGTTGAAGAGTTTCGTATTCTCACTAAGATGACGTCATCGGATGATGTTCGTCTTGAACCTCTGAATGATACTAAGGTTGAAGTGGTGAAAGGTAAGCTTCGTAAACCTCATAGAGGTAGTAGGATTAAAGTTTCCACACCGGGTTCTTCTTCTGCTGGTGCTGGGTCTATGCTTAAGAGGCTTCGTTCTGCTAAGATCTCTGGTAAGGCTCGTGTTAGAGTTGATTCTTCTCCTCTTGATAATAGAGGTGGTAAAAGGGTTGTTTCCTCCCCTAAGAATGATGTTATCAAAAAAGTTCTTTCTGATGTTAGGTCTAGTGCTATTGATAATTTTAAGTTTGCTATTGGTAGTTCTATTGATAATATTGATGCTAAATGCTCTATGAACTGTGATAGTGATGTTAATGAGGTGAATATTGGTTTGAATCCTATTAATGATGGGTCATTTATTAAGGAACCTTTGTGTCCTTCTAATGATTCTATCACTGATATAGATTCCGAGAGTCTTGTGGCTTTTAGTAGTAAGCTTAAGGATAGTGTTGAGCCTGCTAGTATGGGTGATGTAGGAAATGCTAGTCATGCTCACCTTATTCCTTTGGTTTCCACTACCCCTGCTAAGACAGGAATGGATTTTGAGTTTGGGAAGGTGGATAGTTCTAAAGGTATACTTAAGAAGCCTTCGAGTCCTTTATTGAATGTTCAATTTGGTAGTAATATCCCTTGTAACCCCTTTGTTAAGAATTCTAATGGTCTTGGTTCTAAGATGATGTCGAATCAGTACTCTACAGCTGCTGTTAGTTTTGCAGAAAAATTTAGGTGCTGAGGAAATGGTTTTGAATATGAAGTACATGCCTAATTCTGTTTCTAAACTCGATAATGGTAATAGGAGGATTTCTTTTTCTGCTGAAGAGGTTATTAAGGGTTGTGTGGAATGTGCTCTTCAGTTATATGGGTATTTTGTGGGTACGACCATGGATTACAGAGTTGTAAGGTCTAATTTAATGAAAATGTAGAGGACTTATGGGATTATGGATATTACTAAGACAAATTTGGGTATCTTTTATTTCAAATTCAAAAGTGAAGAAGGTATGAAGAATGTTTTAGAGACTGGCCCATGGATGGTTCAAAATATTACGTTGGTCCTCAATATTTGGGAACTAGGTATTTGGTTGGAAAAGGTTGAACCCTCTGTCATCCCTATCTGGGTATGTATTTATAATATTCCTATGGAATTGTGTATTGGTAGTAGTATTGGAAAGATTATGAGTGGGATTGGCAAACCTTTACTTATGGACAAAATGACCAAGGATCGTTGTTTGAGGAAAGCAGGAAAATTGGATTTTGCTCGTGTCCTTGTGGAAATTTCTGCTGGGGATGAGCTTCCTAATATGTTGGAAATTGCTTATCCTCCTATTGGGAACTCTCCGGCAAAGGTTGGTAGGCTTGATGTTAAGTATCAATGGAAACCTCCTCTTTGTACCCACTGTAAAACTTTTGGGCACTCTACTTTGTCTTGTAAAGTGCGGCCAAGGACTGAAGAGGAAAATGCTGCTGCTATCTTAAAAGAGGCTCTTAAGGTTGGTTCTGGTCAAAAGGATGTTGTTGGTTCTTCCTTGAATGACGATGACTTTGTTACAGTTGGTAAAAAGAACAAACCCGTTGATAAGAAGGTTGTTCCTCCTCTTGTGAATTCTTATGTGAATCAGGGTTTCAAAATGCAGAACAGAGGTGGTTTTAATTCTGGAAAACAACAGGGGAATGGTTATCAGTATAATGGGAAACAGGGGAATAAAACCTGGCAAGTGGGAAAAGGTTTTAAAAAGCAAGGTAGTTTTGTTGGAAATGAGAGTAATAAGCAACAAGGGGGTAGTTTTAAGAAGAATGCTGATGTTAAGTCTAACTCTAAAAATGATAATTCTTATGATGTTGGTATTCAAAAGAAATCGTTGAGGCAGTTAAGTCAGGATCCTAATTTTAAACCTAAAGTTTTGGTTAGAGGTTCTGGTTCGAGTGGTAACATAATGAGATCCCAAGAAGAGTTTGTTCCTGTTTCAAATTCTTTTGGCGTGTTATCTGAGGAAGCAATGAATGAGGAATATGATAATAGTATTTGGCCTAAACTTAAAGGTGATGTTGATGATCTTATGGAGAATGGTATTTATCCCTCTAAGGAAATAAGAGCCGATTGGTCTCTAAGGCAAATGGAGTATTTTTATAACAATTGCCACAAGTTCCACCTTGATCCCTCTTATGAAGATGAGGAGGATGATGTGAATTCTGAAGTGGATGGAGTTGCTACAGACATGAAACCAGAATTTGAGGTTGATTCTGCTGAGATTTTAGTGAATAATTCAGCAATTGCTCAAGATGTTTCCAATGGTATTTAAAGCTTTTGCCTGGAATGTAAGGGGTCTTAATAATACCCTTAATCAGGATCAAGTTATTCAATTGTTACGTGAAGATAATTATGGTCTTTGTGGTCTTTTGGAAACCCATGTTAAGAAGAAAAACTTGGCTAAAATTTGTAACCGGGTTCTGGGTAATTGGGATTGGGTTTCTAACAATTCTTCTTGTGTCAATGGCACTAGAATTATTATTGGATGGGACCCAAATGTTGTTAATGTTATGGTTTTAGATCAAGATTCTCAAGTGGTGCATTGTTATGTGGAACCCATTAATGGTGGTTCTTGTTTCTTTTGCTCTTTTGTCTATGCTGCCATTCATACGGTTGATCGAAGAAGTTTGTGGAAGGCATTGCATAAGCATAAGTTTGTGATTAAAGATAGGCCATGGGTGATTCTTGGAGATTTTAATGCCTGTCTTGATCCTTCTGAAAGATCCTCTGGTTGTTCTAAAGTTACCACTGCTATGTGTGACTTTAGGGAGTGTGTTACTGATATAGAAGTAGACGATATTGCTATGAATGGTCTGAAGTTTACTTGGAATAAGAAACCTGGAAAAGTTGGGGGTCTGCTTAAAAAGTTGGATAGAGTTTTGGGTAATGGTTCTTTTATATCTTCTTTCCCTACTGCTTTTGCACGCTTTTTGCCATTTATGTTATCTGATCATACCCCTGCTGTATTTGTTATCCCTGAAGTTAGTAAGCCGAAACCTAAGCCGTTTAAATTTCACAATTATCTGTCTTCTAAGGATGAATTTATTCCTACTGTTAGTAGGATTTGGAATAATAAGATTGAGGGTTTTTCTATGTATTCTCTTGTTTCTAAGCTTAAAATGCTTAAGAAGCCCTTAAGAAAGCTGAATTTTGATCAGGGTAACCTGTTTGAGAATGTTAAACGTTTAAGGTCTGATTTAGCTGCTGTTCAATCTTCATTATGTGCTGATCCCCACAATGGTTTGTTAAGAGAAGCTGAGGCTAAGACTTTTAAGGCGTATAAGTCTGCTCTTAAGGATGAAGAATTATTTTTGAAACAGAAAGCGAGTTCAGTGGCTTGATGAAGGGACAAGAATTCCGAGATACTTTCACAATGTGGTAAAGGGTTAGACTTAAATAGGAATCAGAAATTCCTATTCGAAGATTGTAATGGTAATTCTTTCCATGGTTAAAATGGGGGGAGCATTTGTTTTGCACTTTAAGAATGATTTGGGTAGAGAAGTCGGTGGATTCTCCTATATGGGATCCTGGTAGCCTTTTCTTAAAGACTCTTCCTAAATCTGAGGACTGCGGTAGCATATGATAGATAGGGCCGTTTCGGATGATGAAATTAAGAAGGCTTTGTTTAGTATTGATGGGAATAAAGCTCCAGGTCCGGATGGTTTTTCTGCTAATTTCTTTAAGGATTCTTGGAGTATTGTTGGTAGTGAAGTGTGCCAAGCTGTTAAAGATTTCTTTAGGAATGGTATGCTCCTCAAAGAAGTAAATGCTACTATCATTTCCCTTGTTCCAAAGACTGCTACACCTTCGATAGTTTCTGATTATAGACCCATTTGCGTGTGCAAATGTGGTTATAAGATTATTAGTAAATCATCTCTAATAGCTGAAATTGTTTTGGGTCGCTTGTTGATGAAGAAATCAATGTGCATTATTCCTCGAGACGATTATGCATAACAATTCTATTGTCCCACAAGAATTGATGCATGGTAACATAAGACATAGAGGTTTTGCTAAATGTGCTTTCAAAGTGCGAGCATTCAAAAAGCATATGATAAGGTGTTTGAATTGGTTTTTGTTTCCATTTTTTGTTGAAAGCCTATGCGTTCTTTCATGATACTAGTGATTAAGTGATTATGGAATTGTGGTTACTTCTTCTGTCGTTATTCTGTTAATAGTCAACTGATGATTCATCTTGGCTTATTCCAGGGTATGAGAGGCATGAGCAAGTGATATCCCGTCTATCATCCTTACTTATATTATCGCTTGTCATTGAGGTGTTATTCTAGGTGCTGAAAAGACAGATTGCTAAGAACCCTTCTTTTAAATATCATTGGCTTTGCAAGGACTTGAAGCTTACTCATCTCTGTTTTGCTGACGATATTCTTTTATTTTGCCATGGAGATAGCAATTCTGCTGCTGTTTTTAAGTTAGCGCTGGATGAATTTGGAGGTATGTCTGGATTGTTACCTAATAAAATCAAAAGTGTTGTTTTTTTTGGTAACGTTAGAAAGGTGGCTAGAAGGAATATTCTTAAGGTTATTCTTTCAAAGTTGGCAATCCCCTGTTAGATATTTAGTTTCCCTGTGATATCTAAGAGAGCCGTTTATGTTAACGAGACTGTCAGCTGTTAATAGATAGGTCTTAAAGGGGTGTTTGATTGGGAAGAAAAAACTATTATCGTATTCGGGTACAGAATTACAATTAGATCTATCTGTTGTAAAGCACCTTGCAAGTTTATTGGTCTTTCTTTTTGTGTATTTTTGCCAAAGAACGATTGCTTAATGAAATTGAAAGATTAATAGAGGGTACATTTATTGGAAATTTGGGCGATTAAAGGGAAAATCTAAAGTAAATTAAGGGATGCGACTGTAAGGCCTAAAGTTGGAAGGTGGTTGGGAATTAAATCTCTAAATGCTATTGAGAGATCTTTTTCCTATGTCAAAGCATATTTGGAATATTGTTACTCACAAAGAATCTTTATGGGTAAAATGGATTAATGTGTATAAATTGAAGGGTAGGAGTTTTTGGGATATTCCGGAAAAAGCTGGTGCGTGTTGGGCTTGGAAGAATCTGTTACGATATAGGGATTTATTTAGAGATCATATTGTCCATAAGATTGGGGATGGGCTTAGTACCTCTTTATGGTTTGATAATTGGTCTGTTATCTGCCCTCTGAATAAGTTTATTTCCAGAAGAGAGATTTTATCTTCGGGTCTCTCCTTAAATTGCAATGTGGCTGAGATTATTAAAGATGGTATGTGGGATTGGCCTGCTATTCTAACTGATAAGTATGATGGTTTATTGGTTATTCCACCACCTTGTCTTATTAGTGGTAAAGCGGATAAGGTGGTGTGGAGGAATAACATGGGTAGACATAATGATTTTTCTGTTTCGGAAGTTTGGAATGACATCAGAAGCAAAAATGAATTGGTTCCTTGGTCTAAGCTTGTTTGGTTTAGTCAATGTATTCCTCGTCACTCCTTTATGCTTTGGCTTGCTATTCTTAGGAGGCTCAAGACCCATGATTTGATGAAGAAATGGGACAATGATGAAAGGCTGTTCTGTGTTTTTTGTAGGAAGGTGCCTGATAGTCATAGCCATCTTTTCTTTGAATGTGACTTTCCTAAGAAAATTTGGTGTAATTTAAAAGAGATGGTTAAGCTTGATCATGCTCCTAATAGTTGGCCTGAAATTCTGAATTTCATTTTAAAAAGGCCTATTAACAAATCTATTTGGAGCATCCTTCAAAGATTGGTGTTAGGTGCTTGTGTTTATGTTGTGTGGCAAGAAAGAAATATGAGGACATTTCAGAATTATAGCAGATCTGTGGAGGAAGTTTGTTCCAAGATTAAAGATGAAGTTAGGCTTAGAGTGTTAAGTTTGAGCCTGAATCCTTCTATTCAAGTCTACGAAGCTGCTGATTTATGGAACTTCCATGTTTGCAATGAGATTGGTTCTAAAAGAGTGAAATTTTCTGCTAGGAAAAATTCTTCATGATTCAGATGGTTTTGTTACGGTACTATTTTGATTTTTGGATCCTTATGGTTATCTGCTATTGGGCTTTTATTTTCTCCTCTGATTTGAGCCTGCTGGTTTGTTCGTTTTGGGCTGTGGGCCTAGTTTTGTGTTGCTGGGGAATTTTATGAAGATCAAGATGTATAAGTCTAGTTTGTTTGTTGCTAGGCATTATTGTAATAAGTTTAGTTATTGTAGTATGTCACTTTTTTTTGTTATGTTCCCTAAGCATGTTTTGGGAAAGTCATATTTCTTAACTTCTATGGGCATGTCCATGTGAAGTTTGTCTTGTAAAGTTTTGTTTTAATATATTTGCCGGGGTATAGTCCCTTTTACCCAAAAAAAAAAACCCTAAACCCTAAACCCTAAACCCTAAACCCTAAACCCTAAACCCTAAACCCTAAACCCTAAACCCTAAAACCTAAACCCTAAACCCTAAACCCTAAACCCTAAACCCTAAACCCTAAACCCTAAACCCTAAACCCTAAACCCTAAACCCTAAACCCTAAACTCTAAACCCTAAACCCTAAACCCTAAACCCTAAACCCTAAACCCTAAACCCTAAACCCTAAACCCTAAACCCTAAACCCTAAACCCTAAACTTTAAACTATAAATCCTAAACCGTAAACCCTAAACCCTAAACCCTAAATCTTAAACACTAAATCCTAAACCCTAAACCCTGAATACTAAACCCTAAACCCTAAACCCTAAACCCTAAACCCTAAACCCTAAACCCTAAACCCTAAACCCTAAACCCTAAACCCTAAACCCTAAACCCTAAACCCTAAACCCTAAACCCTAAACCCTAAACCCTAAACCCTAAACCCTAAACCCTAAACCCCAAACTCTAAACACTACCCTTAACCCTAAACCCTAAACCCTAATCCCTAAACCCTAAACCCTAAACCCTATTTTGCCCATGTGTTTAAATTTTTTTGAAAAAACCCTTAGGTTTCCTCTCTAATGTGGGCGATTTTATTGCAGCCAAAAAATAAGAAACTAATCATCTTTGCCTAATCTTTGTATATCCATTCTCTAATCGTTGCTTGGATTCAGGTTTACATAATTGGTTTCTTTATTCTATACTACAATCGTTCTTTTGTTTAATATCTAGGATTTCAATTTCAATTTTAGGGTTTTAATCTAAAAAATAAGAAGAAACTAATCATCTTCTGCCTTTTCTTTGTATATCCATTCTCCTAATCGTGCTGGGAAATTCAGGGTTTACATTTAATTGGTCTTCTTTATTCTATACACAAGTCGTTCTTTGTTA
>BQNB010105595.1:22500-23570 GCA_026074375.1 Tanacetum coccineum
AATCACAACCCTTAAACATTCACGTGAATTATTTTTTTTAATAAAAACTTTCCCAGGCGACATGTCGCCCGGGAAAGATGAGCGGGAAAAATTGCCGCCAAGATTTTCGTTGATGTTTTGGTCAAATTTTATACCAACTTATCCCGGGCGACATGTCGCCCGGGAAGGTTTAAAACACGTTAATTAACACTAATCACAACCCTTAAACATTCACGTGAATTATTTTTTTTAATAAAAACTTTCCCGGCCCGGGAAAGTTGAGCGGGAAAAATTGCCGCCAAGATTTTCGTTGATGTTTTGGTCAAATTTTATACCAACTTATCCCGGGCGACATGTCGCCCGGGAAAACTTCTTCGAACTTTGACTAAAAAGTCTATCAGAATTTGTGCCACGTCGGACAGACTTTTGTCGTTTAGTGGGTTTTCCCGGGCGACAAATGTCGCCCGGGAAAACTTCGTCACCTGTTCTACTTTTTCTTGTAGTGACATATTATAATAGCCTTGTTGGTTATATGACTTGTAACAATGTTGAATGATTACATTTTCCCTCATAAGTCTAAGTGACTTGTTTAGATAGCCCAATGTTGATCTGGTTGCTATAGTCCAAGTAATGGAGGTCGAATTATGCACTAAAGTGATTGTGGATGGAGTGTGCAAAGGAGCAAAATCCATTATCGAACCACGGATTATGAAGGGTCTCGCGTTGGTCACCTTCTTGTTCCCAAAATTACGCAATTTCATATTAAATACTTGTTCTTTCCATCGGTTGTTCCAATAGGAGTGATGATTGTAGGATCGTCATCATAACCGGCTCGATGACCATGGAGCTCAACAAACTGAAATTTTCAAAATACACAAAGGGTAAATATCATATCTAGTTCTTAACAAATGAGACGCAAAAAATATATACCTTAAGATAGGCTGCATGTTGCTATCAACCTTCTCCTTCTTCGCCTTCTTCCTCTGCTCCTCAGCAAAAACCGCCAACCTGATGGCAGTTTTAGCATGCGGGTCCAACCTCAACTCAGTATTTACAGTCTAATTATAATCTTTATTGATGTTTGTTCCAAA
>BQNB010105596.1:0-23570 GCA_026074375.1 Tanacetum coccineum
ATTCATCACAAGAAGCAACACCACTAAGATCTATATTCTAGGTTTTATACAATCATAAATGAACACAACAGGAAGCTTAGCCAAGCATGTTATAAGTAAAGCAAGAATAATAATGAATTAAACAACACATAGACATATTGAATGATTAAAGATAATCTTACTTGATTAAAACATGAATTGAAGGAGTTACAATAGGGTTTTGAGGCCCTAAAATCGTCCTACAAAGCTGCCAAACGAACTAGGGTTCGTCCCTTCTTTTTATTCTAAAGTTACACAATTAAAACCCTAAAAACGGATTTGTATATATAGATAAATCATTGTGACTTATGAATGGCCTTCCAAAGACGAAACTCCCTATGAAGACTCTCAACCCTCTCACTCTCCCTATGAAGTTGCTAATTTTATTTGGGTTTGAAGGTTTTTTTCTTCGTTCTAGCTTATAAGTCATGATCCGATTCTATTGATTTATAGACATGATATCTATTGGGGACTCTGTGTCTATGTAAGCGTGTTTCTTGAGGATGTGTCTGATCATGCAATAGATCTCGATGTTGCTAGGGTTTTCGGCCCTTATCTTCGCCTTTACCCAAGAAGGTCGAGGATTCTTCAACACCATTCATGATATACAAGCTCTTTAATAGCAGGGGAGAGTTGTAGTATTTTGTATCATCTTATATTCTCCTTTTCTGCATGACTGATTGCTGCAATGCTTTTGGGGGCCATGGAGTTCCCTGCATTTTCTGGGATAGATACGTTATTGAGCTTTTCGGAAATAGTTTCCCAAAGAAGATTAATTTTTTCAATCATGTCGTCTTGTTGTTGTTCAAGTTGGGTTCTTAGGTGAGATAACCTCTTCTCTTAGTGAGAGTCGAAATCAAGTAATGCCTTTTTAGGCTTTATTTGATAACTAAAGGAGTGGACGAAGATCAATCCGCTTTGCGGGCTAGTGAAGGTTTGGGTATGTACCCAGTTGAAGGTTGGTTTCTCCTTCTAGGTGTTGGCGGCATCATTGAAATTCCTTGGTCCTTGGTTCGGAGTGAACCTCTCACCTCCCATTTCATCCGTACACGAGGATGCGTAGTCGACAAAAGCTTGCTTGGGATTTTCCATGCAATATTGAGTGTCGTGGGGACCACTACAAATCTCACAAGAAGAAGAGACTTTGTTCACTTGAACGGTTTGAGTAGGAGCAAGATAAGCTTCCATCAAGCGTTGAACTTAATTTTTTTTGAGCTCGATGAGGCGGCGGTCAGATGTACTTAGGACATCTTGAGGCAAAGTGATTGTCTTGACCGGCTTAGAGAAATCCATTGGGTCGTTCTAACTTTCATTGTCATTGAGGGCGAGGTCCTCTAATAATGCCCATGATTCTTTGGCGTTATGGTCATGAAGCTTACCATCGGCCGCTTAGTCAATGGTTCGTCTTGTGACAGGATTTACATTGTCATAAAAAATTTGGACTTGGAGCCAAAGGTTGATGCCATGATGAGGGACTTTTTGTAGTAAGTCCTTGAAACGGGTCCATGCTTCAGATAGAGATTCTCCATGATGTTGTTGGAACATCAAGATATCATTGCGTAGTTTTGCGGTCCTTCCTGGCGAAAAGAATTGAGCAAGGAAACGAGTAGTAAGATCCTCCCATGTGGTGATGGATCCTGCAGGAAGACGTTCAAGCCAATTGCTAGCTTGATCGCAAAGGAAAAATTGAAATAAACGCAAGCGCATTCTTTCTCTATTTACACCGTCAAGGTTAAGTGAGTCCACATGTTTTAAGAAATCCTTGAGGTGTTGGTTTGGATCCTTGGACCAAAGTCCGTAGAATGAGCATCCGTTTTGTACCAACCGGATGGTGTCAGATCGAATAGGTACCATGTTGTTCCCTACGGGGAGTTCAATGGTATTCTTGTAGCCCTCGTGACTAGGTTTGGAGTAGTCTCCAAGAGTACAGATAGGATTCTCGTCTCCCATAGTGGTTGACGAGAATGGATTACGAAACAGATAACACAAAGAAAAGATAGACTATAAGAAAGCTAATATAACGAAAATAAAAATCTCACTTGAAAGGATTCAAGCGAGTAGAACTAAGCTAAACTATGATCAAAACCTAACTATTCCCCATGTAGCGGCGCCAAAAACTTGATGCGGTCGTCGTAATGGACTTCTACAAGAAGTCTTACAACTCCCTATGCATAGTACCTAACCGTTGTAGTAGTAGTAGTATAGGCAAGACTCGTGGGTTGTTATCGTTCTCTAGGGGAATAGGTTGGGAAGGTTTGATCATGGTCTAACAAAATTCTAAGGGTTGAGAGAATATTATTTTTGTATTTTTATATTTTATTAAAGCAAGTAAAATCATATATTTGAGAGGTGGGTTTGGTTTTAGCTAATAAACTAAATAAACTATACTACTGGTGATAACAATATAATAAAAAGATTGTGTTTATTTAATCATGTATTACTCCCTAGATTGCTTCTCCTAGTATTGTTGCTTTGTCACACTTGTGATGATCTATGTAATTATTTCCTAGGTCATGAACGTATTACACGAACCCGCCGTCTATTTAATATTCCGTTAAGGCAACGCGTAAGTAAGGTAGTATGAAGACTATTACAAGGCCCCTAAGAGTATATTAAATGCATTTGAAATATATTAAGAGTGGATCAACCATATTAGGGGGCAAGGTAGTATGAAGACTGTTACCCGATGGTATTCTTTCTACACAATCATGTTTCCTTAGACATATCAACAGCGATACAGACAAAAGCTGGTTTTCTAGATCCTAACATGCACATTCATCACAAGAAGCAACACCACTAAGATCTACATTCTAGGTTTCATACAATCATAAATGAACACAATAGGAAGCTTGGCTAAGCATGTTATAAGTAAACCAAGAATAATAATGAATCAAACAACATATAGACATATTGAATGACTAAAGGTAATCTTACTTGATTAAAACATGAATTGAAGGAGTTACAATAAAGTTTTGAGGCCCTAAAATTATCCTAGAAAGCTGCCAAACGAACTAGGGCTCGTCCCTTCTTTTTATTCTAAAGTTACACACTTAAAACCCTAAAAACGAATTTGTATATATAGATAAATTGTTATGACGGCGTCGCGTTTTAATCGTGACGCCGTCATAATAAGAATATTCTAGATATTGGGCTAGGTCGTGCGAGCTGACGCCGTCATGGATTCTTATGACACCGTCGTGGAATGAATTGTCATGGCGTCACGTGTATTTTGTGACGCCTTCTCCAGCCTCTGAGGAGAAATTCTTGAGAGATGTTGGTATAGGTTCGTAGTCTTGTCCGTTTCTTCTCCAAATGAGCCCAAGTCACGTATATTTCCTCCCAATGCCTTCCAAATGCGAAATACTTAAAAAGGAACGATTACGTACCTATTTTGGGCATAAATGCACAATTTAGGGCGTTAAACGACCCCGAAAAAGTGTATAAAATGACACCTCATCACATATGATGCACACAAGTCTTTTCCAATTTATCAGATGGACATGAAAACAGCATTTTTCAATGGTCCACTGAAGGAGGAGGTTTATGTTGCATAACCAGATGGGTTCGTTGATCCTTATCATCCAGAAAAAGATTACCGTCTAAGGAAAGCTCTATATGGATTGAAGCAAGCTCCAAGAGCCTGGTATGATAAACTCTTAAATTTCTCGATGTCCAAAGGTTTTACTAAAGGTACCATTGACCATACTCTAATTATGATAAGATACGGGGAGGATATTTTACTTGTGCAAATTTACGTAGATGACATAATTTTCGGGTCTACAAACCCTAAATATTCCAAAAAGTTTGAAAAACTGATGTACAATAGATTTGAGATGTCCTTAATGGGGAAAATGAAATTCTTCTTAGGACTTCAGATCCACCAATACCCAAGAGGTATCTTTATCAATAAGGTCAAGTACGCTTTAGAAATACTTAAAAACATGGTATGAAAAAATGTGATAGCATTGGTACACCAATGGCTACCAAACCTAAACTGGATGCAGAATTGAGTGGTACACTCGTTGACCAAACAAAATACAGAAGTATGATCGGGTCACTCATGTATCTGACATCTAGTATATCAAACATAGTGCAAATAATATGTTATTGTGCACGGTATCAAGCAAGACTGACTGAAAAACACCTCAAAGAGGTTAAAAGGATCTTTCGATACTTAAGGGGTACCATTAACATGGGACTCTGTTATCTGAAAGATTCTGGTTTTAAACTGACAGCTTTTTCATATGCCGACCATGCCGGATGCATTGATACTCACAAAAGCACGTCTGGAGGAATACAATTCCTAGGTGATAAAGTAGTCGGTTGGATGTCAAAGAAGCAGGATTGCACTGCAATGTCATTAGCAAAAGTAGAGTACGTGGCATTATTCGCAAGTTTTGCTCAAGTAATGTGGATGATGACACAACTTAAGGATTATGGCTTTAACTACAACAAAATATCGTTGTATTGTGACTCTCATTCCGCCATAGCAATCTCATGCAACCTCGTGCAACACTCCCGTACCAAGTACATCCATACTCGATACCACTTTATAAAGGAATAGGTTGAAAATGGTATAATTGAACTGCTCTTTGTCAGAACTGAATACCAATTATCTGACATGTTTACTAAAGCCTTACCAGAAGAAAGGTTTCAGTATCTCGTCCGATGAATTGGTATGAGATGTTTGACTCCAGAAGAACTGGAGATCTGGAAAATGAATCTGCTTGATATATTCTTCAAACATCGAAATTGTAAATATTTTTGAAAAAGAAAATACAAAAATATAAAACCTATAAAACCAAATACAAAAATATTCAAAAAGAAAATACAAAATCAGAAAATTCAAAAATACCAAAAAGATTCTTCTCGACACGTCTCTTGGAATCGATAACATTTATGTACCTAGAAATGTCGATTAATATTGTCACGGGTATGTAAATGAAGTTCGAACAAGAGTTTCAAACGTTTCAAAACATGTCATTTCTAATTTTTCTTTATGGCTTATGTTTAAATCAGTACATAACCCGGACTTCAAATAAAGGAAAGTTTATCTTTAAATATAACTTATCCTAACAACGAGAAAATTAATTTTCTCGGTCTTGAGCTGTTCTTACAAGACATTCAAAGTTTTGAGCTCAAGAAAAGGATAGTGTACGCATAAGTGTGCTTACCCCTAGAGTTATAAGAGAAATCTTCTAACATTTGTTTTTTCAAAAAGTTGAATACAATTTTTCAAGAATTTCTCACTGACGATTCATAATCTTTCAAAATTGTGTGTTCAACACTACATCCCTCATTTACAAGACAATTCTTCTATAACTGGTATCATTTCCAAAATGAGTCAATGTTCGAGGGGGAGTTTTTCGAAAAACAAAGTTTTAATGATTTTGGATACATCATCACATGACAATTCTTATGTATTCAAAACATTATAAAAAGTCACTTAATAACAACTATGTAATATTAATGACTACTCAATCAATTGTATGTTATAAGATGATCAAGTGTTTGAGCATAATTTTTTAAGAATTTTTTAATGACAATCGTAATCTTTTAAAATTGTGTGCTCAACACTGCCTCTACCTCAATTTTATATTTTTTTTACAACTTGGTATCATTTTTCTTGGTGTCAAACATATGTAAAATTGAGGGGGAGCAAGAATAAAAAGTTCCACATAATTCATGCTGATAACATTTTTCTCCCTACAAAATTTTCACGACAAATTTTAATCACTTGGTATTTCAAAGACTAAATGAATTAGTATTTAAAATAAGGGGAGTAATGTGATTAAAATGTGATCTAAATAAATAATAATTGATCTGAATATTCAAAGTGCTTAATACTCTTACTCAAAGTGCTTAATACTCTTACCCACATGTGCGAAACACTTTTGATTCTTGATGCATGTGTGTAGGGGGAGCTTTTCATGATGAAACTTTTGAAGTGTCAATTGCTTTTCAAACACTTTGAATGATTTTTAATAAAGGTTTTATGGTTACGATCAAATACCCAACAACCTCACGACGATTCTGAAGTCATAAGGTGGTTAGGTTAGGTATTAGTCCTATGATCCGACTAGAACCGGAGGGATCTACCCAAGGACATCACATAGTTAGAAATAGCAGTCCTTATGTATGAATTGGAGATGAATGAGAATAAGGGAATACGGCCGACTAAGATTGAGCTAACACTGGAAAAATCACAACAAGGTGTTAGTAATGACGTATTGGTGAGCATTGAAGGGGTTGAAGAATGAAAAAGAAATGTATGGATAAAGGGTGAAAACAAAGAAACCCTTAACACACATTAAGCAGAAACCATGTCAGCCTTCACAAAGATGAATTCTGGTATTGAAAAAAGACATCATGGACCCAGTGATGTACTGCACAACCCTTCCCAGCCATTCAAGTTTCTCTCAAAAGATACTTGTCTCATTTGTCACGGAGATACACACGACTTCTATTAACTTTCTCACTCCGAGTTAGTTGATATTAAATAGGTGGCAGTCTGCTCCAGCCTCCGAGTACTAAAACCAAAACGCACTAATCGAGTCTAGAGCCAAGAGATCAATCTATAAATCTCATTAGGACACATTCCATGGCAAATACTTTTTGAACACCATTAAGTTCACAAGCTGTTAACAAGAGTCCTACGCAATATCCTTGTGATATCGCCATAACATTAGAGTGATACTTTTAGTATTTACAGTGACGATGGAAATCCTTCCAGATCTAACATCAAACAAGCTATGCGGTAGGTGACTTGAAAGATTCTATATGAACCGAACTTGTGATAACTGGATATTGATTCTGTCCAGTAAATGAATTGACGACTTAATCATAAATATAGTAACTATCTGATTCACTCATATCGTGTTGTCTGCTTTGAGACGTTTCGGTATTAAGAACAAGCAAGCATTGTGAATCTAATACATTTGTATTAGAGGATCTTACGCTTTACGCTGGAAACCCTATCAAGGAGATTCTTTTAAATTGAATCCACCTGATCACAGGTCGGTCCTCACAGAGATTCTTCTAAATTGAATCCACCTGATCACAGGTCGGTCCTCAGAAACCAAGCTTCGGGGGAGACTATTAGAAAGCTTTTAAGATGGTGAAAAGTATGAGCATGTTGGTCAAGACACAAGATCGCAAGATGGCAAAGACGATCAAGACATACAAGGAAAAGATTTAAAGATCTCATAACTAAAGACAAAGTCAAAAGAAAATGACAAAGTCAAAAGAAAATGACAAAGTCAAAAGTAAATGACAAAGGCTCAAGATCAAAGATCACGGAGCATGAAGGAACAAGCCTACAACAAAGTAAAGTCCAAGAATAAGACTCAAGTACTTAACAACAAGTCAATCTCAAACACCTTGCATCGGGGAAGATTGTTAGACTCAAAATAATAAGTCTAACATGAAAGCTTAGAATCTCTCAGAAACCAAGCTTAGGGGGAGATTGTTAGCCTCAAAATAGTGTGTCAAACTAGGATTCTCGGCCTTTATTATATTTACGTTGTAATAGGCTCGAAACAGGAAATGGGCTTGTGACTTAATCTAATATTGTACGTGTTGTGGGCTAAAGCCCAACAAAAACCCGAGCCCGGCCCAAGTCAAAACCTACGGCCTAACAAAGCCTCATGAGGCCGGCCTAGGTATTAGTATAAATACCTCTCTCCAAGTGTGGAGAGGGTGTTAGTTCTCATTTGTATTTTCTTACATTTGCAAGAATACAACCATCTCTTTTTCTTTCTTTAGTTTCTCTCCCTAACTTCTCTCTAGAATTCTTCCAAGTAATTTGTGTTCAACATGAAGTGTAAGTGATTATCGGGTTCATACACTTTATCCTTACTATAAATTCTTAAGTCAAAGTTAAAATACTTAATTAATAAGGATATAACTTAATTTGAAAACCAAGTTGTACTTTGTTGAAGAGACTTCATATTCAAACATGTTATAAACCAAACAATGGAATTCACAGTCATATCTAATCACATACCTATTTTCATTTTACCTTATACCTAAACCCATACCTATAGTGATTCATGTTAACAAACCAAACGGACCCTGAGACTTAGGCACTAAATGCAAGCGGGAAATGAAAGATATAAAAAATTTCATCAAAAGGTTTTGGTTACAATTTTTTTTCATCAAAATGTTTTCATTATGTGGTTAGAGGTGAATAAATAGTTATGGCTCAATTGGCACTCATCTCTGAAAAACTCATGAGACTACGGGAGATATCTTGTGGTTAAAAGGTTAAGTGTTCGAGTCTCGGCTTTTGCTTACTCCAGTTGGTGCCCCAGGTTAGGAGAGTTGTTAGAGCTATTACTGGTGAGGTGGACAATGGTTGGTGCCGAAAGGCACCCTGGGTCATGGCGTTCCCGGCAGTTCATACCTTTTTGTAGATGGGGTTAGAGATGATTCAGGTTAGCTTATATCGGATCGAGTTAGTTGGATATCGAGTTTCTTATATTCAGTTTGCATTCATGATTTAAGTTTGCTATAGCAAAAATATTTATGCTAAGCATACGAGCAAATAAAAACCTTAACAAGCATCTGTTATGAAGTGTGAGTTCCTAAATATTCATCATCGTGACAATTCATTGTGTTTACTAACGTGTTAATCTCGAGCTCTAACACAATAAATCGTATATTTCAAGAAATACTAACACTCTCAGAGAGAGTATTTGATCATGCATCATATAGAATCGATAAGACCGGGTTGTTCGCTGGAGCGAATGAAACTCGTTTGCAATAAGTAAATAATAAAAACAACGACTGTGTTTGATATACACGTGATCAAAGTTTTATAAAAAACAAAATAATATAATAAAGAAAACAAAAATAAAAAGAAATCATATAAAAATCATATGAGGAGAAAATGTGTTCATGTAATAATCCTTCTAGAAACATAATAATATGATTTGCAAGCACAATGTTTAACAATCTCTTAACTTAGTGCGTCGAATGTAGTGCATGTCTACTAATGGTCAATAGTCCCTATAAAAATTTCATATAACTATTTATCTTGACTATCATGGATGGTATTTAGTTATATTTAATTCATTAAGTGTCCCAACAAACCTATATGAGTTGTCTAGTGCAATTATTTAACATTTATAGTATGTCAATATTATTCCTCAAGCCCATCAATCACATGCTCGGATCAAGGCTAAAAAAAATGCCAATTTGTACTCACATGATGATAGCCAGCTCATAAACGTAGACCACACTTGGCATTGTAACTTACCCCCTATGCATGAGTACTGATGTATGGTACTGATGTCCCTCAACTGTTACTAACAATTAAGGATGTGTCATTTGACCCCTAACAGTAGGTTGCATAACCAGCACCAAACTGTATGAGCCAGGGAGAATGGTTGCACTTGTCCTTCTTTTATGCTATATGGATGATCAATGTGTGCCCCCTGTAGCCGTTGATCACTCCCCAAAAGCTTTATCTCTAAACCTTAATGCCTAACTATAAATGGAAGGCATTTCCTAAAGTAAGCTTATACACTTAGCATAACCGTTACACACGGTAACTCCCGTACACTAAAAAAATGATATGTTCAAGTGTTACGCTTAATGATGCAGTCATTGTAAACACACTAGGTTTTACAACTCCCTAAACAGAGTACCTAATCATTCCAGTGTAGTATAACAAGGACATGGGGTTGTTATCGTTCTCTAAGGGAATAACGTCTAAAGGGTCGAACTAAACCTAACTAAGATCAAATAGTTGAAGCAAGATTCTTTTTGTGTTTTTACAATGAAAATCAATTAAAATTCAAAGGTTATAGAGGTGTTTTGGGTTTTAACCAATTAAACTAATAATTATACTAACTACTTTTGGGTGAAACTTATACTGGTAAAACGAACGTATTACTTAAATCATTCACTACGCTTTAGTTGCTCTCCTGATCCTATTTGATTTGTCACCTTGTTGATATGTGTAAGTATGTTTGTCCTAGGTCATGACAATTACATAGATCAGACGCAGCTATTCATATTCCGTTAAGCAATACACAAAAAGTATATGCAAGACTATTACAAGGCCCCTAAGAGTACATTGGGAGTTGTATTGATGTGATGATGGGTTTAGGTTTAGTTGTGGATCTGTTGTTGATGTTGTAGTTTGTTTGATCCTTCTTTATTTCTTTCCTTGTTGCTTTGGTCTGACATGACTTGGTTGACTCAGTGAGTGACCCGGGTCAACTCGGTAATTACCGAGTTGACTCGGGTAGAGTTTAGATCGGCTCTCAAGTCATTTTGTCTAGTTCGGTTCCTTCATAAAAATGCTAGATCGGTTCTTTGGCTTGCAAACTCGTTCGGTCCATATTGTTAATAACTCGTTCGGTCCTTTAAGGGTGGTCACTCGTTCGGTTCTCATAGTCTCCACTCGTTCGGTCCACAAGATTTTACACTCGTTCGGTCCTCCTCAAAACAACTCGTTCGGTCCCTCTTGGTTTCGACTCGTTCGGTTCTTCTTGGCTTGGACTGGTTCGGTCCTCATAGACTAATCTAGATCGGTCAAACTCGTTCGGTTGAGCTCGTTCGGCTGTTACTGTTGTCCTTCGAGTCTACTTGTTATTTTGTCATCTTGAGATAACAAAAAAAAAACATGACCATACCTGATTAATTGGAAGACCTTGGAAACCAAATAAGCCGAAAATAAGGACGAAATAAGCCAGAATTTATTTTGATGAGTAAAGACATGAAACCACAAGTAACAGATGAAACCACAACTGGCAACAGTGACATATTCAAAAGTGACATATTTTAAATAAACATATTTAAAAGTGACAGATTTTTAAATAAGTAAAGATTTGAGACCAAGAAACCAATCGGACAAAAATCAAAACCGACCCAAGAGTATGTTGCCATGGCTCTTGATACCAATTGAAAGATTCACGAAAACTATGATCCGGTGGTCTTGGTGAGTCAAACCACATGATAGCCATTTTAGTGAGAGAGAGTAGAGAGATGGAAGATGGACTTGTGATATTAGATGGAAAATGGATGAAGGATACAAATGACTTGACAATGCCAAATGACTCAACCCCTCTATGGAAGCCATAGAGGGGTATTTATAGCCCATACGCCTCTAAACTATACATAGTTGCCTATTCTAGTCCTCGCGTATGTGACTATGATAAACTATGGTAATTCTATAATGTCGTCACGTAAAAGTGAATTCCCAACAACCCCCAAATAATAACCAAACCATAATTTATAGATCTTGAAAATACTTGGAATCAAAAGAAAACCTTCTTGGAATAACCTTGGATCTTGATAAAATGAAGTATAGAATGTGTGAATCTTGGTAGAAATCAAAAGTATGGATTGTGTGTGTGTTAGTGTGTGTCGTGAGCAAGGAGAATAAAAGAGGGAGAGAAAACAATTTTTGAGGCTATGAAATGAATGAAAACCCTAAGTTCTATCATAAGTTATTTATAGGACATGAATTAGGGTTTAGAGTTACATGGTTTATTGAATTAAGTGATCAACACACACCAAAGGTGTGTGTGTTTGTTTGCTCGGCCGAACCACCTCCACAAGGACCATATGGTTCATTTTTTATAGTCTTGGTGCATTATACTTGATCTTAGATTTGAATTTCAAGTCAAGGTTGCATAAGTCCAACAAAAGGTCACATGTTTTGGTCAATGGTGATATTTGTGCATGAAATGGACTCCCTCATGTGTCACTTTCGCACATATGCATGGGAAGTTCAAGAAAAGATGTCATTTATTTAATTTCAAGACTTATGGTGCATTTGGCTTGGGTTTAGGCGTCTAATATATAGAGGGGAAGGGATATGAAAGAAATTTTTCACTTAAGAATATGATATGGACGATAACTAAAGTTTACTC
Organism: Tanacetum coccineum; assembly: GCA_026074375.1. Taxonomy (NCBI): domain Eukaryota; kingdom Viridiplantae; phylum Streptophyta; class Magnoliopsida; order Asterales; family Asteraceae; genus Tanacetum; species Tanacetum coccineum. Next base: position 11,904 of record BQNB010105596.1, read on the forward strand.
GAAAAGATTGTGAGTTTTCGAGGTTCCGTTAGGTCAAAAACGCGAAAAATGAAATTTAGACAATAAAGCGTAAAAATAAATACCGAGAGTGATCGTAAACTACAAAACACATAGAAAAGATAAAATAACTCATATAATATCTAAACTTATGAATATCCGATGCCAAAACACGTTCGATGACGTTTTTCAGATTTATGAGGGTTTACTTCCCGGTAAACCGCCAGATTCAAACGTAACGTATAAAAGTCAAAAATAATTGTCGGAAAAGTTTAAAATATTGGCCGGAAATTATTATGGTGTGACATAATGATGTTAATACTGCTAAACCTGCTTATGAAGTTATTACTATTAACCCTCATGTTAACACTGCTAGTCCTCAAGTTAGTACTGTAAACTTCAGTGATAATGATGTGTATGCTTTCATGGTTGAGAACCCTAATGGTTTTAATCTCCTACAGCAGGACTTAGAGCAAATTCATGAAGATGATCTGAAAGCAATGGATTTGAAGTGGCAGCTCTCTCTGCTAAGTATGAGGGCAAAGAGGTACTTTAAGAGGACATGCAAGAAAGTTTTTATTAATGCTAATGATATTGCTGGGTATGATAAATCCAAGGTAGAGTGTTTCAACTGTCACAAGATATGACACTTTTCTAAGGAATGTAGAGAACCAAGGAACAAAGATGGTCTGTTTAGATATCAAGACAACACTAGGAAGCAAGGAAACAATAAAGACGCATCTTCAATGGTAATGTTGGCTATAGATGGTGTTGGTTTTAACTAGAGTGATATGACAGAAGAACAGGTTTAGACAAATATGGCTCTAATGGCGTTTTCAGACTCTGAGGTAAACAATGATAAATCTTGCACTAAAACTTGTCTAAAAACATATGAAACTCTTAAGAAACAGTGTGATGATTTAATTGTTAAGCTTAATCAAACTGAATTTAAAGCAACTACTTATAAAAGAGGTTTAACAACTATAGAAGAACAACTTGTCACATATAGAAAGAATGAGGTTCTTTTTAGTGAAGAAGTTGCAGTTCTTAAAAGAGAAGTAGCTTGCAAAGAATATGAAATCAATGTGTTTAAAAGTGAGTTTGAAAAGGTTAAGCAAGAAAAAGAAGGTATTGAATTTAAAATTGAGAAATTTGATAATGTCTCAAAGAGCCTAGACAAGTTGTTAGGGAGTCACATAACTGACAAAAGTAAAAAGGGTTTGGGGTATAATGTTGTTCGACTACCCCATCATTTAATCTATAATGCACCTACAAAACTTGATTTGTCTTATTCTGGTCTTGATGAATTCAATGAGCCTGAATTTAAAAGTTATGGTCCTAAGGACAGTAATCTAGAGTCTAACATTAATAAAAAATCAGATAATTCTCAGGAAAATACTGATGACTCTTTGGTAAAAGAACAAGTGACAGAAAAGGAAAATAGCTCTATTGTGTCTCCACTTAATGTTGATAAAGAAACTATTTTTCCTGCTGATAAAAAGATAGAGTTTGTCAAACCTAAAAATAATGAAAAACCAGTTAGAAAGTTAATTAAGTATGCATCTACTTTCATGTGGGCAACCAGAAAGGCTTCTTAAATCTTGATACATCTTGATCCGATCCAGGGTGGATCGAATACTTTGACTTATGATAATATGGACCGTGCATAATCAAAGCTCTCAAGTCACCAAAACAGGGTATCCAACTTTTATTCTTCAAACACAATGTTTCGTCTGCACGTGGCTCCAGATTCTTAATCAGGCCACATAAATCTTTTGTTCCATAATTCTCTTCATTTCTTGCCTCAACATGAGCATTCAAGATTTGCACATGGAGGTTTAAACCAATTGTCATAACCAAGGCTCGAACTCGTAGTGGTTTAGGTCTACTCTTTCGGCTCAACGCATTAGCCACCACATTCGCCTTGTTCCTTGGGATAACGTAACTCACAATCATAGTCACGTTAACAACTCAACCATCTACGATTCTCATTTTCAACTCTGTTTTGATCTAGAATATTTGCCAAACTCTTATGATCATAGTCAGTGAACACACGCACATCCGTGCCATAAAGGTAATGCCTCCACATCTTGAGAGCGAACACCACAGCTCCCAATTCCAAATCATGTGTCGTGTAGTTCTTCTCATGGATTTTGAGGTGGCGGGATGCATAAGCTATGACTTTCTCTTTCAGCATCAATACTGCGCCTATCCTTGTGAGAGCAGCACAGTAAAATATACTACGAAGTTTTCACTTCCTTCTGGCAATGCCAAAATCGGTGCACTACACAACTTTATTGCTTCAATGTCTGTAAAGCAGTTTCACTCCTTTTCAACGCCATTTAAACATTACACTTGTCCAAGTCAGCTTTTTCATAGGCTGTGGCAATCTCTTGAGAAACCTCCGATAAATTCATCGGTAGTATACCAGCAAGACCTAGAAATAGGGAATTTTTGTGGAGTCTTGTGTGATTCCCACATCCTTGATGACTCAATATTCGCAGTGATCAACATGTATGCCCTTCACTATCAATCACGTTCCAAGAATTGTACCTTTGACCAGCTAAAAGTCGCACTTCTAGAACTTGTGTACAATCTTCCTTCTTGATGTAAGCTCCAAAATTAGTCTAAGGATGTACAATCATGTTCTGCCTTGGTCTTCCGAGCAGATCAAGATATCAGTCTATAAACAATGATCACAAATTTATCTAAGTAAGGTCTGCATACCCGGGTTCATCAAGTCCAATGAATACAGATGGCGAGTTAGTCAAACCCGAAAGGCATCACATGGAACTTGTTAGGAGTTAATGTTTTCCTTAACTTAGTAACCGAGACAGAACAAATAAGTTAGTACTAACAGTTATACTTAGTACCGTGACAGTACAGAAGTATTAAGTACTGTTAGTTAGTTTATACCGTAGTATAAAGTATTAGTTAGTACCGTTGAGAAGATTATTTAAAAGATATTTATGATATTTTTAGAAAAAGATATGTCTCCTATTAGGGATATCCTTAGTATTAAACAGGATCAACCTTTGGTATAGTTAGTAACAGAACGATTACAGACGAATACACCAAGTTTAGCAAATCATATACAATATTCATAGTTAGCAATCTATAACCTCAGAACACATTTAATAAAGTTGTTATACAGTTGTTCATAGTTGTTCTTCTTAGTACCTGTGTTAAGATTCCGCATTAATACATAGTATTCATAGTCATTGTTTCTACATAGTCATTTGTATTTATACATCATGGCTATCATCCTTTATAGGCTGCAAAGATCCATTCAGTTTAATCAGGACCTTCAAGTGGTATCAGAGCTTTGAGAAACTCTGAATAAGAAGAACAGATAAAACCAGTTATTCATCTCCAACCAACAAAACTAAACATGTCTGGAACACAAGATGAGAATCCACCACCACCACCTCCACCAACAACACAACAAACACCAACACAACAAACTCCTCATACAGTCTCAACCATCAAGCTGCCTATTCTCAAAAAGGGAGAATATGATATATGATAAATTTTGAGGCTATGAAGATGGAACACTATTTTGGCCTTCATACAGACTAAACCAATTTGGGGAGGTTTTATCCAAAATGGGAATGTTCCTGTGAAGTCACACTGATACATCAGGACAAATTAAAATTTGCCTCCTAAAACAACAAAGCCAGAAAAATAGTGGCACAGAGAAAGAGAAAGAAAAGCTATGACCCACTACTGCAATGGCCATACCAATAAAGAATCATCTAAGCTAAATTCCATAAGATGACTGATGCAAAAGAAATGTGGAATGGCCATCAATCCAGATTTGGTGGAAATGATGAATCCCAAAAAGAGCAAGAAGAACATCTTGAAGCAACAGTTTTGAAGATTCACTGTATCCAACACAGATGAATTCACAAAGCTATGAGAGATTCCCCAAAGTCTCTCAGCCAGTTAGAGAATGTCATAGGATCAGGTTTATCTACTGAAGATGCAAATCAGAAATTTCTAAGGATCCCTACCTTCTGCTAGGTTTACAAGTTTTTCCTTAATTATGATGGAAACAAACCAGGAATGGACATCTCATTTTTTGATGACTTGTACAACAAACTAAGAGACTTTGAAAATGATGTAAAAAGCTCTACTGCAGTCATCTTCCAACTTGCAAAAAGTAGCATTTGTTTCTGAAAACACTCAGCAGTACTAATGAGTTAGTACCCAGCTTATGGTTTTTTCCAATGCTTTTTGGTCATAATTCAAAGCATAGAACAAACATCATCATATTCTTGCTTGCAAGTCAATCAAGTTGTCCTCAATTGGATCGATGAGGACTTAGACCAATTGATGAATATGACCTTAGAAGGAAATGGACTTAAAATAAAATGGCAAGTGGCAAGTGATTACCAAGAAGAATAAAGAAGTTCTACAAGAAGACTGGTAGAAATCTACAGTTGATGCAAAAGCAACCTGTCGGTTTTTTGCAAGAGAGTTGTAGAACAAAGGAAGATAACAGGAGGAGGGGATGATAGAATCCTAGAAATAAAGAATGGGACAGAACTGGAAAGAAAGAAGAGTCTAAGCATTAGTGACAGTGTGATGGAGAAAGTGTGTTGACTGGACAACCATCAGAATATGAATGAAAATTATGCTTTCATGCTAGCAACAGCTCAGGATTAGAGACACAGGTACCTCCTTTCAATGACAAAACAATCTTAATGCTAACCTTAAAAAAAAGACTATATGATAGCTCAGAAATGACAACTTAGTGATGCTAGCGTAGAAATCAAGGCTTATACTCAAGGTCTTAAGAAAGTTGAAGCACAGTTAGATCCCATCAACAAAGTCAACTTTTGGTAGAACAAAAAAATCAAATTATGAAAATAGATTTAGATGAAAAAAAAAAGATGTTCTAAACATACCAATAAGAAATTGTTTGGCTAAAGCTCCAAAGAAAAAGATGATTTAGAAGTAATAGTAGACAAATGGAAATCATTCTACAAGAAAAACTTGTTAAATTGTAAATTATCCATATGAGTTCCATTGATAAATTGTGGCTCGGGGTATGGAGATTAAAATATATTAGGATTCTGGTTATGAAAATGAAGTTTCGCAAGAAGTGTCCTTTAAAGAGCAATAAAAGTGATTTTAAAATCCAACCTTTGCATAAAAGGCTGGTAAAACATGTTGAAATGCAAGCAGTACCCCCACCCATGACAAGGGAATTAATTTGCCCTCAATGACCTGATATGTATAGATGACTCACAATATACATATGGTCCAGAAAAGACTCAACCAAGTGAATCTGAATCCCAAACAACTGAACTTGATACCTGTAACTCTAACATTAGTACAGAACCTTCTGAATTAGTGTCTGAACCAGTTGTCAATGAATCAAATGTAGAAGTTCAACGCTAAGGTCTATGTCCCTGATGCTCCTATCATGAGGAGTAAGAATCTAGAAAGTGATTGATGAAGGATGTGACCTGTACAAACTAAAGGACTTGATACACCTAGTTTTGCTAACAAGCAAGTAAAAACACCTAGGGAAAATGTTAAGAATCAGTCTACACATAGCAAAAAAACCTAAGGTTAACAACAAAGAGTTGGGGCATGGGTTTACTGAAAGAGCATGTTTTGTCTGTGGTAGTTTTAGTCATTTAATAAGAGATTGTGATTATCATGTAAAATTGGCTAAACAAGTTGAACTAAACAAACAAAATATGTCTAAGGGTAATGGTACAGGGGAGAGGAAACCAACATGGAACAATGTTCAAAGGGTAAATAAACAAAATCAATTTGTTCCTTTAGCAGTACAAACAAGAACTGGAAATAATCCAGTTAATACTGCTAAAGCTAGCAGTACTAAAAATTTTAGTACTGCTAGACAAAATGTTAACAGACAGACAGTACTAACTAGCACTGCTCTAAAAGTTAATACTGGTAAAGCCCACTGTAATGGTTTAGACCAGCAAAATGTTTTCTCACAAAACGTCCATTCACCATCATAAAAGGCCTCTTCAAAGAACAACAGTACAAATAACAATTTTTTAAACCAAAAAGTTTATACTTAGCTAAGGTAAAAGAAGTTATACTGTTGGTGAAAAAGGGGACACTACTGTTAAGTCCTCCGGCAGGTTTGTAAATGGAGAACACCATGATACAACAAAAATATTTCTCTCCAAAATACAATGGTGGGAATTTCCCCCCTATCAATAGAAAATTATTCAACTTTCAAAGATCCACTAGGCAGACTCAAGCCCAAACAGGCTTGGGTCCCTAAGAGAGTCTAAGATCTTTTTTCTCTTATAGTGCAGGATAATTCGCCACATAGGAACTCTAAAAGAATACAGGAATATTGATAGTGGAATGTTCCAGGCACAATGACAAGGGAACAAGGCTACCTTCTGACTTCAAGACGAAAGGTGGCCCCATTTGCCTTTGGAGGTATTAAAGGCTATTAATTTTACTTTGGGGGGTTAAAGGGAAAATAAAAACTAGTAAGTTTAGATGTTTTGAGGATGAAAGCTTGAGATAAGAACTTCACCTTCAATCTCTTTTCTATGTCACAATTGTGTGTCACAAATGTGTGACAAAAAGAACAAGGTTCTGTTTACTGACTTTGAATGTCTTGTTTTGTCTCCTGATTTTAAGTTACCTAATGAAAATCAAATATTACTTAAAGTCCCCGGACAAAACAATATGTACAGTTTCTATTTAGAGAACATTGTTCCTTTAGGAGGTTTGGCTTGTTTAATTGCAAAGGCTACAACTGATGAATCTAACAAATGGCATATGAGGTTGGGTCATGTTAATTTCAAAAACCTAAACAGACTTGTGAAGGGAAACCTTGTCAGAGGTTTACCTACAAAGCTTTTTTCTAAATGACCACACTTGTGTTGCTTGTCAGAAAGGAAAGTAACACAAAGCTTCTTGTAAGGCCAAGATAGTTAGCTCTATTAGTCACACCCTACAACTACTTCATATGGACTTGTTTGGACCTACATCTGTCAGGAGTATAAACCATAAGACCTATTGCTTGGTTGTCACTGATGATTTTAGCAGATTTAGTTAGACATTTTTCTTAAGAACTAAGGATGAAACTAGTGCAATCCTTAAGGACTTTATAAGACAAATAGAGAACCAATTAAATCAAAAGGTTAAGACTATTAGATGTGATAATGGAACATAATTTAAAAACAGGGATGTTATTGAATTATGTGGGTTAAAAGGGATCAAGAGGGAATATAGCAATGCCAGAACTCCACAACAAAATGGAGTTGCTGAGAGAAAGAACAGGACCCTTATTGAGGCAGCAAGGACCATGCTTGCAGATTCATTTTTACCTAACACTTTTTGGGCTGAAGCAGTTAGTACTGCTTGTTATGTTCTAAACAGGGTATTAGTGACCAAGCCTCATAATAAGACACCTTATGAACTTTTAACTGGTAAGACACCAATTATAAGTTATATAAGACCTTTTGGGTGCCATGTGACCATCTTGAACACCATAGACCACTTGGGCAAGTTTGCTGGAAAATCTGATGAGGGATTTTTGGTTGGGTATTCTCTACAAAGCAAGGCTTTTAGAGTATACAATTTAGAAACCAAAAGAGTTGAAGAAAACCTGCACATAAACTTCTTAGAGAACAAACCCAATGTTGCAGGGAAAGGACCAAGTTTTAGTTGCAATTAGTACTGCTATCATTTGCCTAGCAACTAATTGTACCTTTAACTTTTCCAACTTAATTTATGAGGCCATGGTAAAGAACATAGATAGTAGGTCAAAGTTTTTGATGTATCCCAGATTCATTCAAATATTTTTGAACAAATGCAAGGGAATGCTTTTCCCTCATAAGAAAACTTTTCCTACTCCTACCCTTAACAAAACTGTTCCAGTATTAACATGCTTCAAGAGATATTTCTGGGGTGGACATTCACTATTTTTAACCCTGCTCACTACACCTGAGTCATCTCTTTAGAATAAATCTTACCATCCTTATCACCCCAAAAACATCCATCAACCTCACAACCACCATCTACACCACAATCTAACCAAACCACACTTGTTACTGAGGAGGCTGCTCCAATGCCCCATGAATCACCTCTTCAAAGTGTTTACTCACTTGGAAGTGATGAGGGTAGTTTATCACTTCATGAATTGACGAATCTTTGTACCTCACTGTCTAAGAAGGTTGCAAGCTTGGAATCTGAATTAAAGCAAACAAAACAGACCTACAATGCTGCTCTTATAAAACTGATCAATATGGTGAAGAAGTTAGAGTAGACAATCAAGACAAGCCAAGCTAGGAGGAGAGCCAAAGTTGTAATCTCTAATGATGAGGAAGCTGAGGAAGTTCCTTCCAATCAGGGGAGGAGTTTGATTGAAGAACTAGACTTGGATGCTAGAATTTCTTTAGTTCCTCCACATGCTGCAAATCAGGGGAGGATTAATGATACTCAGATTAGTGATCAACACGAGAAGCAGTTAGGTGTTTTTAGTACAGCTACAGCTCTTGCAGATGCAGCTAGAAGAAGACAAAGTGTTGAAAATGTTTAAACTTACACCAGAAGAAGAAGAAAAGTTAGTACTGACAGTGGTGGAGTTAGTACTACCAGTAGATTAGTTAGTACCGCTGATATTAGTACTGCCAGTGATTTGGATAGTACTGCTGGTGTAAAGGAAAAGGATAAAGGAAAATCAATTATGCATGAGTCTGAGCCACCAAAGAAAATCAAGAAGAGGGTTCAAGTACAATGGTGGTGATGAGGAATTCGTAAGAGGTATTTGAGGAGGAACAAGCTAGATTCAATGCTGAACAAGAAGCTAGATTTAAGGCAGAACAAGAACAAGAAAGAATTGACTTCGAAACAACCTTGGAATTGCAAAAGCAGTTAGATGAAAGAGAAGAAGTTGCATCTAAAGTTGATCAAGCTCATGATATTGATTGGAGTGATTCTGCTGTTCTAAGATATCATACACTTCAAATAGACATTTCTTTGTGGTGATGTAAGGAAGAACATGTGTTTGTATCTGATGATTCAATGGTAGATACAGATGAGTTATTTTAAGGGATGAGCTATGAAGACATTAGAATATATTTTGAAGAGTATGGGATCAAAATCAAGGCTTTTATACATATGGGTTCTGAGATTAAAAAGGAAGTTATGAAGAGATCATGATTGTCTACAACAGAATCTTCAAAAACTTGTGAAGAAGAGCTAGTTCAGCAGATGATGTTATGCTGAAAAGCTGTGAAAGAAAGGTCTAGGACAGAGTGAAGGAAGAAGGAAAGAAATCACTTGCTAGGAAAAGAGCAAAAGAAACTCTTAGTGAAGAAAGTGCTAAGAAACAAAAGTTAGAAGATGATATTGAGAAGAAAGAATTAAGTTAACTTGACACATTGTTCCAGGAAGAGAAAGTATGTTAATAGTGAATCATTGGCTAACAAAGTATCCAAGAGATGAATGGGTAGACACAGGATTCTAGCAATGATAAATACTATTATCAAATCAAAAAAGCAGAGGAAGTGTTAAACATTATAATATATTTAGTGCAATGCTTTATGATTTTGGATAGGCAGAATATGCTGGAAATTATATTGTTGGTCAAGAAAGAGTTCAGACAGAAGTCCAGAAGGTTATTGATTAATTGCTTTTTGGGAGATCTGAAGACAAGATGGAACCAAATGAAGAAGATGATTATAAAGAAATCAACAAGGATTGGAATCTGATAAAGGGAAGTTACATTTATTTTTTGTAGAGTTCATGTGCTTTGAATGGATACTAGTTTTTAGTGATTCTACATGATGGTAGAAGATATATCCTATGTCACAAGATACTCTTTCAAAAATGTTAAGTAGAAGGCTAGAAGTTAATCATCAAAGTGAAATGGGTTATGAGCTCATCAGGTTTGTCAAGTCACAATTACAGCAGTAGAAATGTGATTGGAAGCATCCTCAGCAGTGTAGACTAGAAGATTTGACTCAGACGAACTGAAGATTGAGGTCAATCTCACAGTATAGGGAGGATTGTTGGGAATAAATCTTCACAAGTTAGTACTTCTAGTCCAAGAACTTAATACTGCTCAAGATATAACTAACAGTACTAACTGGGTTAGTACTACCAAAAGATAAGTTAGTCCAGCCAGTACTGAACTTAATACTACCAGAGAAGATTACTACTGCTAAAGGAAGTCAGAGATGCCAAAAGATAAGGATTGCCAAAAGATAAGGATTACTTGGAGATGAAGATTAGAAGATAATATAGAATAGATTGTATCATAATATTCTATAAGTTTATGTTTATCTTTAGTATATGTTGTAAGCCGACTAGGACTTCTTAGTCTATAAAAGGAGGCTCTAGGGCATTAGTTGATACATAAGTTTTCATAGTTGTCAAGTCGATTTAAAAAGGCTTCAAGGTTGTAAACCCTAGTACTAGTGAAGAGTACTTGTATTATTGATCTAATAATATTGGAGCGTTTGGTTATATTCATTGTTCATTATACTGCATCACAGTTTACTATTGCATTCATATTCTTCTAAATACTAAAGAGTAGATTCCACATACTATTAGTATCAACAAAGTTTCTAAGCATAGTTGTCTTGAATCTATTCAATACAACTAACCCTTTTACAAGGTTTGAAATATTGTTCACGTTCTTTTAGAAATACATTTGACGCTTTTTCTTTGCAAACTGTGTCATTTTTCATTTGTTCTTGACATTGTTGTAAAGCAAGTTCAAGAGAAATCGAGTGTTTTTCTAATTTAGCAAAACTTCGTAAAAGCTCATTATAAACTTCTTTACTAACAGTTTCAGTTTGTTTCGAAAGCTTTTGTGCAAGACATTCACATTCTTTCACTTTATGAAGATATAAGCATTGCAATTCAGTGTGAGCATCTAAATCAGATAACGAATGCAAATAAGAACACATAACATCATTAGACACACATTCTTGCAAAAGTATATCATACATGTTTGAAAATTCTGCTTTATCAGATTCAAGTTCGTCAATTTCTTTTTCAAGGGATTCAACGTACTTTAAATCAACATGCATTTCTTGCTTAAGTTCATGAACAAATGTGAAACTATCATTCTGTGTCTTTATGGCAAGAGGCATCAAACATGTCTTAATTAGGATTTCCATATCATGAGCAGTTGGTGCACGAAAATGATCATGAGAATGCTTTTCCCAAGCTTGATCGACAAGTTCCCTAAAATGATTTATGTTATTTGTCATTACATTATAAGTTTGTCTACTTTTATTGATTGACTTTGAAGTAGGTAAGAAACCAATGTTTTTGAAATATTTTGGTTTTGATTTCACAAAATATTTTCTCCACATTTTCTTTCTTACTTCATTTGCATGTGCCAGCTGTTCATGATATTCCTGTATCGTTGGTTTAAAAATTTCATAAAGGCTATTTAGTTTTGTGTAATCATAAGGTTTCACTAAGTCTTTATTCAATTTCGAGCGACTCTCTTTTTCAAGAGTTAGGGTCTCTTCCCTATCGGGGATGAGTCTATTTGTAGGATTAGATGCGTCATATGGGATCTCATACAAACATGGTTTTTCAGATTGAGCCTTTTTGAGGTACATTGGGTTTATAAAGGTTGGTATACCATTGAATGTTGGGCCTTTGGGAGCTAACATATGAATGGTTTGGATTAATTGATTC
>BQNB010105597.1:0-17500 GCA_026074375.1 Tanacetum coccineum
AATTAGGGCTATTATTTTTAATAATTTTCGGCAATTTTTCTTTATTTAGTGAAATTTTAGTTTACATTTTTAAGGATTTTTAAAATTTGTCTACTAGCTCAATTGTCATTATTTATTGTTTATTAGTAATAGTTTATCCAAAATATCTTTGTTCCATTCAAATCAGGATCCGAACCTAAAACGTGGTTTCAATTTCACTGGTCATTGGGGAAACGACCCGGGTGATCATACTTACCCGGTCAAACATACGTATATTATATATATTATATTATTTTTGTAAGTCTTAACTTTTTACCTTGGTTAAAGGTGAATAGTTAGAATTTACCTAAGTAGTATTATTATTATATATTTTATAGGTACGTAAAACTACTATCAGTAGATGTAATAAATATTCTGAAATGAAAGCTGACGACCTTATCACAATCTTAACAGGGAATGTTGATATAGCAAAATGATAGTAAACAGCCACGTCACGCAACCTGAGTAAATATGTTGAGTCTTAGGAAGATTGTACTCTAGAACTTTGGTTCAGAGAGTCTAATATTGTTATGAGTTTGATTGGAAAGTTTGGAATTATTGTATCACCGTTCGGGCCATCATAATTCAGAAGTCATTCAGTAAACGTTTGAGGAGCTAGGGCACTTTAAATCGTAAACCCAACAACTCAGTCAGAACGTAATACCAAGATGAAACCTCTTAATATGAAGCTCCCTAGTATTGTGATACGATATAATCGGTTTTAAGCGTTTTGATCAATATCTGGAAATGTTAAGCACGAGAAGCGTTAATTAAAGTTATGTCTTGTAAGGTTTTAAACATGTTTTTATACTTTTTCAAAATGTTACATTTTAGACCCTTGAGTTTGAAAAGTGGCAAAATATACCCTTGAGGTTTGCACTTTTACGAGTTTGGTCCTTCAAGTTTAAAAGATATACCAAGTAAACCTTGTACTTTGAAAAGTGACATAATAGATCCCTATAGTTATAACTTTGATAAAATGACATATTCAGCCCTTTTAGTTATAAGTTTCTGAAAGTTACGATATATACCCCTTGCATGGATAATATTTACAAAACATGTCCAAATTGCCATGCAAGCTTATTTTAACATTTCAATAGACATTTATAAGTTATAATAAACTAAAATATGAAGATTTAACGCAACGAAAGTTTAGAATAACGATTCGTTAAGCTAGGAAGCAAAACGGGTCAAATTAGGGTTTCAAAACGTAAACGCGTGGGTTTTAAGTTCAAATTCCTTCATTAATCAATAAAGTGGTTATTTTAACATTAGTTAAGCATGCTAGAATAGATTATAACAACATTTAATCACTATGACATTTAGTTTTAAGAAAAACACGAAATTAGGGTTTCGGGTGTACGGTTTTTGATCAAAATGGAAATTAAGCATAAATTGAGTTATGAAACTTTAACAAGAGTTTATTTAGGATCATATAAACATTATAAAAGTGTAGGAGCAGAAGTAGAATATCTAGAACCTGGGTTTGAGCTTCAAGGATCAAAAATGGTGGAAATGGATCGTTTCGGGTAGTATTTCTACTCGTACGCCTTGTATCTTGTTCCCGGGGCTTCAAATCTTCAAAGCTTCACTTGTTTCTTGTTCTTAGATCTTATTAGCACTTATTGGAGCAAAGGATTGCTGCCTTATGTGAGTTATAGATAAGAGAGTGGGGGATGAATGAAAATGAAGGCATAACATCCCTATATATAGTATTTTCAAAACTTAGGGACCAAGGAGACTTTGTAATCTAGTTTGGACATGTAATGGGTCTAGATTATGATGTGTAGAAGCTATTAGGTGAGTTGTGTAAGCTAGAAACTAGCTTTGGTGTGTTGGTTTGTTCCTAGTATGCCGCGGCTAAAGAAAGGAGGCAAAGAGGTGATGTGGTTCATTTTAAGACCAAGTATACACTAGATATTTGTTGTAGCAGCTGAGTAAGCAACTTAGGAACACATGTGGGTGAGTTATTTTGAAAGGAGAGGCTTTAAAATGGGTTAAATTGCACAAGAATGGGTCGCAGGTTCAATTGAGTGATTTAGGGCTCGAACTCTTATTTTTGGCTTATATTTCACATACATTGATCAAGTAATGTTTAAAACATGTTTTCATGGTTTGTAATAAGAAGTATTAAAAAAAGTTAGCAAGTGATTTGGGTTAAAACGGGTCAAAATTGAGTAAATAAGGTCGCGGGTTCACATAGGGCTCGTTTAGGGTTTCTTTGGCTTTCTTGGCTTATAATTCATGTATAATGGATCAAGGTTGATAGAATATTGATCTTAGGCAGTATATAATGGATTAATAATGAGATTTGATTAGTGGTTTAAGCTAAAATGGGTCGAAATGAAATAAATAAGCCGCGGGTTGGATTAGGGTTTATATTGGATTCGTTAGGGTTTTCTAGGCTTTGATTTCTTGCACATTGCCAAGTTAATGATAGATAATGATTTTTAAACTCATTTTATGAGTTTACAATAGTTCTTGGTTGATTGTTCGGGGTTAAATGATCCATTTAGGTACGTTTATGGTTTCTCGAATTCAATTTGCATATAGTTGAAGTAAAATGATGAAATTATGATTTATATGATTGAGAATGTTGTAAATTAAGTTATTACAACTTATTTGAGTATTGTTTTAGGTTTATAATGGATAAAAACGAAGAAACGGGTCATAGTGTAGTATTTAGATCGGGTTAGGGTTTTTGAGTTTTGAATTAGGGTTTTAAGAGTAAAAATGTATATGAAAGTTTATGAATAGAATAATTAGGGTTTACACATTGTATATTGAGTGTAGTAGCTTGTACACAAGTGATGGTGAAGAAATTAGAATGAAAACGGAGGTAAAGCGGCTATTTTAGATGTCATGCTTAATGACTTGTACATTGTGCTTTGAAAACTTGTACTTGACTTGGAGGGAGTTTATATTTCAATTGAAATGTTATATTACTTGTATATATGCTTTAGTAGCTTGTACATTCACTTTAGATATTAACCCTTCATGGAATTAGGGTTTAGAGGTATACGATAACGGTTTAAAGCCCGTTTTGATATAACGTTGCGAATGGTACATTATAGGAATAATGTACTTTGTAATAAGGATATGATGATATTGACTTGACATATTGTGATGTTTGCTTGACATATATGAAGACAGGATTGCCATAGATAGGTTGCGTGAGCTCGTCTACTTTAGTTATGCAAGTTACATGACATACTGAGATATTGACAATGCAAGTAATGTAATAAAGCGAAAAATTTCCCCGTACAATTGTGATAATAGTAAAATAGGTTTTGCATTTGATGAAAATTCTTGGGTTGTTATAGTCTCCACCCCTTACAGAAATCTCGTCCCGAGATTTAATTGAAAGTTATAGTGAATAGATGTAGGTACTGGGCATGAATTTGATTTTTATGTTAGGTTAATCAAGGTCACAAGTCCACGTGTGTGATGCATTTATAATTATGTTGTACACCATAATTATAATTACCTCCTTTCACACGTCTACTTATTTTCAAGACTACACCTCTTGATGACAGCCAATAGAATTTCTTCAGATCCTGATAGAACCTGGGTGGATGAAATACTTTGATTTACGAAACCTGTGGGTTATGGGCCTACCATGCTTCTGCTGTGCTACTGTGATCGTAAAGAATCGTTATTCATTAACCTTTAAAAGTCAACATCGAATAAGAATGCTATCACAAGTCTTTGTCAAAATTTTCATACCTAGTGGTATTGAAATCATTTGACATTGTATAGATTCTTGTGTGTTTCCTTGTTATTATGTTGCAGAATATAACAGAAAATTTTAGAATACGGAGATCATGGAATGAGTAATGTCAAAGAATGATTATGAATTTGTAAGAGAGTTGCTAATCACGTGAGATACAAATTTGGAAATGAATAGATATTGAAGGTAATAATGAAAATGATTAAGGGATTGTTTGTACAAACGGATTGAAAGAAACTTGTTTGTACATATGTTATATACTTAAGCCTACTTATTTATAATTTGTCACTTACAAAAAGAAGCGTTCAACTCCTTGTAACTGAGAATTTATAAATTCATAGTTCGGAGATTTATAATTTCCTTATTAAAATGAATAATGAAGAAGTGACCTAATTCATTTTAATAAGATGATCATAAATCATCTTACCTAAGCATAAAAACATGATATGGTAATGTGTAAGATAATACAGAGATATTAATCGTACTACGCCTATATAATCAAGGATGATAATTTATGTTGCAAAGGTATGAGGAGAGTATTCAGAGTTTGAACATAATAGAATCGATGGAATTGACAAATAATGTCGAATTTTGATATCACCAGATAACAAGATGTAACGGAATCATCACTTTATTATTTCATGGATAACTTTACATATCTTACATCACCGAAACTCTAAGAGTATTGATACTTATGCTACGTGTCTTGGGGTAGGATTCTAGATAAAATAATGAATGACAAGGATTGTAGCTTGGTGTTTAGGGTTTATGAAGTCGGTTTCAGATGATCCTTCATATGTAACTAGTGACGAACCTAAGTATCCTCAGAGTTGTTTTCAACGGTTGATCTTTTGTCTCTGCAGTTTCTGTCCAGGATGACCCACTTGGTTGCAAGTTTACACTTGACAGTGCAAACTCCTGTGGTGAATGTAGGGTGCATCTTGAACATAAAGGAAGGTTTACCATGTATTTTATGGAGATAGTTCACAACGAGGTTTTTGTCTTCTACTTTTGCTGGTGATGGTAATCATTGTTGCGTTGTTATTGTTATGTTATCTGGGTATTATTCTTTTGTGATGTATTTGATGGAGTGGTATTGTTGTTGCGCACATTGAGGTAGTTGTCTTTGTCACGATTATTAGAATAGTTGTTGTTGTTGGTGGTGTTCCTTCTATCATCAAACTTTCATTTGTGATTATTGGTTTCTTGCACAGAATTACGCTTTATTATTTGGTCCATTAGTCTGTGAGCTATGTTGGTGGCTTCTTCCAGAGTCTGAGTAGTTGTTTATGAAGCAGTAACGTTTCCTTCAATGCTTTGGCAGCAGTCCCCCGATGAAAGCTTCCATAAGTTTCTCGGTGTTTGGTACCATATTCGGGCATAAAACGGCTAATTCCTAGAATCTTCTAATATAAGTCTTGAGATCACTTCCATTTACAGTCAAACCATAAGATTCATCTTCCATTTTCTTGATCTCAGTTCGAGGACAATACTTGTTCGTCCAGAGCCTTATTACTCAGTCCATGGTGATATTGATTAGCTTGCACTATTTCCATAGGCTGGGCATATGCATTCCACCAGGACAAGGCATCATCAGTTAAAGTACCAGTAGCAAATGTCACTCTGTCTTCCTCGGCACACTTGCTACTAGGAAAATATATGATTTAATTACGTTCAAACCAGCGGATGAGGTCAACACCCTTCCGTACCATTGAAGTAGAAAGTTGACAAATTATGAATCTTTGTAGTTTCCCTCTTTTTGAATACCGGAATTTCTCTGGGTCCTTGTTCCTATTGGGAATTGTCGTATTATGCCATGCAGCCAGTTAGCGCATCCAGGGCTGCAGTAAAATCAGCAATCATTGACGATGGCATCTAAAGTTAAGGCTGGTGTTTTTCGGATGTTGACGTCCTTTGGGTGCATTCTATCAACATAAAGATAACGCTAGTAAGAATGACATCCCAAGTTTTGAAAGGTAATACTTTAAAAAAATATGAATGCATAAAATGCTTAAGCTATTTTGAATTTAATCACTTATGGTTTAAGGTATGATCATGAAGACGGAGATAATGATTAAATGATGGAGAATGATGAAAAAGAAAAAGCGATAAGTTGGAAACAATAAGATACGAAACGGGATTGCCTTTATAAATAACTTGCCTTCTTACTGTACATAGTCAAGATTTTACAGCTTTTTATTATATACCACATCATCCCAATGGCGGGAAAAAGCTATAATAATTCTAAGAGTTTTTGTTAATCTTAGCCGGTAGATGACCATCCTAAAGATCCTCCTGATCTGATTGCGTAACGACTTGATTTTCTCATGATTTTTCAAGATTTGGAAATATAGTAGTGAGCAAAGGCAATCTTATCCTTGTTGCCCTAACCGTTTCCTTTATGAAGACTGAGTACGGATTTTCTTGAGTTCGGTCTTTATCCGTTACCATTAGTGCTTTCTTCTTACCATTCTCACATGCAGGTAAAGATGGAGTTCATCTAAAAATTCAAGATATCTTCCTGATTGTTACCTCATACATTTTTCAGATACAACTTAATGTGAACATTTTTCCTATTTCAAATATTTGAGGTGGGTAGTAGTATAAACTGAGGAAGAATGGTGATACCAAATTACGGGATTGATTCCGAGATGAATTAGATAACAAAGATAGGAAGAAGATGGGAAACGGAATTCGTTTCATAGGTGGTAATAGTCTTCAGAATAAAGAAATATCGATGATTAAATAGTAATAGATGGTGGTAATACGGAGATGGAGTCAAAATAGCTGGAGGAAGTAATAGGAATCTGGTGAAGAAATAGGAATTTCCTTAGCAAAAAATGCTTGTACGTCCTTCAAACAAGGATTCATTGAAAAGATGATAACACCGTGGAATCATATATCGTTAGAGTTTTTCCGACGAAGTTTAAAAGAATTGCTTCCCAATGAAGCTTGGAAATAATCTGATGAGACCGAAGAATAGTTAAGAATATTAATAGAGGAAAGAGTGCCCTAAATATCGGAAGTAGAGCGGTTGGGAGAAGATATCGTTCTGTTAACAACCTAGTTGCAAAAACCAAAGTTATTTTATGGTAAATATAGTATAATAGTTATGTATCTTTACATACTGATCCGGAAGGTAGTGGCATGGAGGACTTTGATGGCTGAAAAAGAAATGTGGTTATAGTTAAGGTTTTGACATTGTTCTCTATAACCATGGCGCTGATACCAATCTGTAACACCCCCATTTTTACATATAGCAGCGAAAGCTAATCTGGGGTATTACTTTATGGATACAACAATCATAATCATAGAAAACGACCAAGAAAGAACGTTGTTCAAAAGACGTATCATTCATTTCAAATTCAGAGTTTTACAAAGGCAGGTCCCAAAATCAGAAACATAAAATGTGAAAGATAACAAGTATAGCCATCGTCGAGTCCATCCACCTACCATTCGATAAATTGCTCATTACCTGAATAAACATGCATAAAAAGGGTCAACACAAAGGTTGAGTGAAATTCATAGGTTTATAATAAAATGGTTGAAATTATGTTGTTATACACCCATAAGTGGTAATAACTGCAATGAGTATAATTATTATAGAAAACAGTATTATTGCCCTAAGCTTATGAATCACATATTTAAACTCAATAGAACCGGGAACCTTTACCAGGAGATATATTAGGAGTCACTACCCTAAGGGATACTTCGATCTACTATCCAAAGAGATATTGGGAGATATTACCCAAAGAGATATTAGGAGATACTACCCAAAGAGATATTGGGAGATATTACCCAAAGAGATATTGGGAGATACTACCCAAAGAGATATTAGGAGTTATTACCCTAAGAGATACTTTCATGTATTTAGGCAATAATATATCAGGGTAGCATATAGTTTAGAGAACACTTGCATTCATGGTTTACAGTAGATATCACAGGTTTATAAAGCATGTGAGATTATGAACTCATTAAGTCTTTGAAAAGTAATCACATTGTTATAAGATAAACGAGTATGTAAAAGAGTTTGTAACAAGCATGTATCCCCCTCGCGGGTTTATAAAACATTCAAAAGATTGAAAATGCGAGGCTATGAACTCACCTGATATGTAGATGTAATAAATATTCCAAAATGAAAGCTGACGACCTTATCACAATCTTAACAGGGAAGGTTGATATAGCAAATGATAGTAAACAGCCACGTCACGCAACCGATAAATATGTTGAGTCTTAGGAAGATTGTACTCTAAAAACTTTGGTTTTTCAGATAGACTAAATTGTTTAGATTTGATTGGAAAGTGATTACTGTATCACTGTTCGGGCCATCATAATTCAGAAGTCATTCAGTAAACGTTTGAGGAGCTAGGGCACTTTAAATCGTAAACCCAACAACTCAGTCAGAACGTAATACCAAGATGAAACCCCTTAATATGAAGCTCCTAGTATTGGTGATATGATATAATCCAGATATTTAAGCGTTTTAATCATTCTGGAAATGATAAGCACGAGAAGCATTAATTAAAGTTATGTCTTTATAAGGTTTTTAAACATTATTATATACTTTTTCAAGTTATACATTTTAGACCCTTGAGTTTGAAAAGTGGCAGAATTTACCCTTGGAGTTTGCACTTTTACGACTTTGGTCCTTCAACTTTAAAAGATATACCAAGTAAACCTTGCACTTTGAAAAGTGACATAATAGACCCTTATAGTTATAACTTTGATAAAATGACATATTCAGCCCTTTTAGTTATAAGTTTCAGAAAGTTACGATATATACCCCTTGCATGGATAATATTTACAAAACATGTCCAAATTGCCATGCAAGCTTCTTTTAACATTTCAATAGACATTTATAAGTTATAATAAACTAAAATATGAAGATTTAACGCAACGCAAGTTTAAAATAATGATTCGTTAAGGTAGGAAGCAAAACGGGTAAATAGGTTCAAAATAAACGCACGGGTTTTAAGTTCAAATTCCTTCATTAATCAATAAAGTGGTTATATTAACATTATTTAAGCATGCTAGGATAGATTATAACAATATTTTAATCATTGTAACAGTTATAGTTTTAAGAAAACACGATTAGGGTTTTGGTTTGTACGGTTTTGAATCAAAAATGGAAAATAACATGAATTGAGTTATGTAACTTTAACAGAGTAATATTTAGGATCATATGAACATTATAAGATGGAAGTAAGCAAATTAGAACATTCAAACTAGGTTTGAGCTTCAATGAGCAAAAAGGTGGAAATGAGTCGTTCGGGTAGTATTCCCACTCGTACCCTGTATCTGTTCCCGAGTGCTTCAAAGCTATCAAGCGTCGCTTGCTTGATCTTCTATATATGACCTAGGATCATATGGAGCAAGACTAATTGCTCAATTGGGTTATAGAAAGAAGAAGAGGGGGGTGAGTTAGAATAGTAAATGTGCTTCCTATTTATAGGTGTTAGCAACACTTTTAGAGGCCAAGAAACTTCATAACCAGTTAGACACATGAGGGTGATGTGGAAAGGCCTAGGGGATGAAGTAAAGGAATGCTTAGAAGCAAGTGGAGGTTGGGTTCTAGACCTTCTAAGGTGTGTTTTGTTTGATTTATACATGGCCTGTTTTTGACAGCCAACATCAGCTCGTAAAATGGTTGCCATTTACAAACCGTAATTCCGTTGAAGCTCAAACCAGCGAGCATTGTTAGATATTTGAGTCCTATACAATGTTTAGTTTTACATATTTGAGGGTTACTATAGAAAAATTTAGAGATAATAGACATTTACTACAGGTATGCAGAATCTGCATACTTTTGCCATTTCGGCTGTAACTAATTCATCCGACGTCGAATCGGGTCGAATAGGGCTACAACCTAGTGTTTTCACTAAATATCCAGATCCTATTGATATTTCTCAGATCCTATGTTTTATAGACTGATCCGATTCTGAACTAGAGCCCAGTTTTAGTTTAGGTTAAAACTAGAATTAGGGTTTTCTGGTTTTAATTCTTGAATATTGTGGTTGAGAAATGATAAATAATGATAGGATATTATTGTTAATTGTTGTTAATTCTAAGTTTATACGAACTTGTTTGAGTGTTGTTTGGGTTACGATGCGAATAAGAAAAACAAAGAAACGGGTCATAGTGTAGTATTCTTTAGCCTCGGTTAAAGGTTTCTGAGTTTTGAGTTTATGGTTATTTGAGTTGTAAAAAGATGTATGAAAGGCTGGTAATGACTAGAATAATTAGGGTTTACACATTGTACATTGAGTGTAGTAGCTTGTACACAAGTGGTGATGAAGAAACTAGAATGAAAACGGAGGTAAAACGGCTATTTTAGAGATCATGCTTATTGTGCTTTTAAGGACTTGTACTTTGACTTGGAGGGAGTTTATATTTCAAATGAGATGTTATATTACTTGTACATATGCTTTAGTAGTTTGTGCATTCACTTTAGATGTTAATCTTTCATGAATTTAGGGTTTAGAGGCATACGGTAACGGTTTAAAGCCACGTTTTGATATAACGTTGCAAAGGGTAACATTATAGCAATTAATGTACTATTGTAATAAGCATATTAAGATATTGACTTGACATTTTATGATATTTGCTTGACATATATGAAGACAGGATGGCCATAGATAGGTTGCGTGAGCTCGTCTACTTTAGTTATGTAAGTTACATGACATACTGAGATATTGACAATACAACTAATGTAATAAAGCAAAAAATTTCCCCGTACAATTGTGATAATAGAAAATTAGGTTTTGTATTTGATAAAAATTCTTGGGTTGTTATAGGCTTATATGCCCTTAAAGCTTGACCTATAAGCTACTTAAATCAACAATCAAAAAGGAGTTTAAAAATCAAATAAGCCCTCAAAAGGACTTATGAAAAAGCTGGTTCTCAGAGACACAACACTAGAACTTTTTTTTCAATCTTTACAAAACTCAACTTTTGAGCTTAAAAATAAGTAATCAAATAGATCCTTATGGATATAAGACCTCAAAACAGATGAAATTTAAGCCTCAAAGAACAATTATCATCTTTCAAAAAGCATTTTAAAATTAAGAATAAGCCAGAATAAGCAAATGAAAAAGCTATTTCTCAAATTTTCAATACTTGGTAAAAATTTAACAGATTTGGACAAAACACAAAAATGACAAATGCAGACCTATAGACTTTGATTCTAAGGTGTTTTAACACTTGAACAAACATATAAACATCAAAAAATCACAAGATTCAAAAGTCTAATCAAATAAGCTGATAAAATAAGCTATAAGCTTATAGATTCAAACACCTTTTGCATAGAACCTTAAATTGAGCTTTTAAACCTTAAAACTTCTTAAAAACAGATTATCACAACTCAAAAGTGCTTGTTAAAGTTGAGTGAATGACCCAAAAAGATTTTTAAACCATTTTGACCCATTTTGGCCACTGATCCAAACACCCCTTTATAAGACAAATTTGCATTTTTAACTTGATTAATGTTGATTTAAACCACAAATTCACAAGACCGGATATTAAATAAGTTAAACAAACAATATTAAGCAAATTTCAATAACCAATAAGCACTCAAACAAGCTAAAACAAATTATGCTAATTTCTAAGCTACTTAAAACTGATTATAAGAAAACTTGCACAAATAGATTTTAAACTACACCCTAGGAAAAATAAGTACTAAACATCATTAATAAGCAATAACAAGCAAATATAAACAAGAAATAAGCACAAATAAGCAGTTGAATAGTAAATAAGCTAAAAATGGAAAAATGAAAACTTACAAAGTCCTTGCTTAAACAGGGCAAACAAGCTTAATAATAAGCTGATCTACAAGCTCTAGCTTGTCAAAGACAAGCTAGTGAAACCCATAAGCCCATCCGGGTTTGGCTTATCATCCATTTGAGCTTTTTTTTAGTGAATTTTGAACTAGTTCTTAAACAACAAAAAGCTATTAAGAAGCTTATGTTGTTTAAGTATAAAACAGCTTAATATGAGTTTAAATAAGAACTTTTGGAAACTTAACCAAGACATGAAAACAATAAGAGCTTAACAACAGGTTTTAAAACATAAAATTCCTCAAACTTTCATTAAACTTAAAAAGATTACAAGACTTGAAAATTTTAAAAGACAATAAGTAAAACATAAAGTAAAATAAGCTGAAAATTAACTAGGTGCCCACAATGGCTTACAAAGAACCCTATTTATATAAAACGAGCTAAGTCTTAGGTCCCTTTGATGTGTTTCTTCACTGAGTGAGTTCAAGGGTGTGTTTGTTGTGTGAGTGTCTTTAAAGTCTCATCTTGGCCATTGAATTTGAGTGGTGCCCAAGTCAAATGATTTCATCCCTTCAATCTTTGTCATTTTCCCTTGTCGAATGATGTTATTGAGGATTGCCAAGGTGGATTTTGGCTGTTTATGGGGTGAGTTATGAAGGATAGTGATGTTTTGTTGTGGGGTGAAGGCTTTGTTTGTATGTTGCAGGGGTGACAGACACACGAATTGTGTGTGAAAGAGATAAACAGTGTTGGCGCCTATTTTGAAAGTTTAGGGATATGGCAATTTCAGTCCCTCATGTTGTGTAGTTTTATTGCAACCATCGTCCTTGTGGTGTGAAGGATTTATGGATTTGGCAATTTTAGTCCCTGAAAGTGCATAGAGTTATTGCAAGAATGGTCCTTTGTGGTGCTAACAGAGTTAAAGGTTAAGGGATTGGGCTTAACGACTGTTAAAGGGACTTTGTTTGGGCCAGTTTCGTTTATAAAGGGATTGGGCCTTAAATGGTTTATTAACCATTTTGGTCTTCAAATAATATCTTAATGGGCTGACCCGGCCCATTAGATGGGTACGGGTTGGCCCATTAAGTTTTTTTTCTTCGGTTTCGGCTCCGTCTTTGACTTTGACTTTGTCGGGGTTGACTTTGGTTGACTTTGACTTTTTGACTTCTCACGCTCTTTTCCATTCCGTGCTCGGTTTTGTCCGTTTTGGCTTTGTTTTTGTCCCTTTTTGTTGATATCCGTTTCCTGCACAATATAAATGCAAAACACACAAATACAATGTATTTTTGGCATGTTTTTAGTCATTTAAGTCCATTTTTAATGGAAAATGGTATGCGAAATTAAGCACATACCAAAATCCCCCATACTAAGATATTGTCGTGTCCTCACGCGATGCTATAAGTAAACACTTAAGAAAACTAAGAATCCCGATCCCCCTCGACTAATTACCTTGAAAAGTAGCTAAGTGTTCATCAAGGGGAATTAAAGAATCAATAACTTTGAAAAGCCCCGTTTTGACTATTTTTAAATATTTACACTTACTACCACTAATATTTTTGTATTTCTTTTTCTTATTTTTTGTACTTTTCTTTTTAAGAAACTAACTAACTTATTTGACTTTCGTTATTTTTATAACATTAGGGTCATAGAACAAGACGCATTTCAATCCTAAAATGCCCCAAAAAGGATAAATTCATCGTTCCCGACTTTTCACTTATTCCAAACCAAGCTTAAAACGAAATCACCGCTAAATACAAGTAAAGATGCTAACACTACTCATATTTGTAACTTGTGAAACTTTTTACTCCCGACAATTATTATATATATTAGGTGAATGTGCCATTTCGAATTTCAACCATGGATCAA
The DNA here is from genome assembly GCA_026074375.1 of Tanacetum coccineum. Taxonomy (NCBI): domain Eukaryota; kingdom Viridiplantae; phylum Streptophyta; class Magnoliopsida; order Asterales; family Asteraceae; genus Tanacetum; species Tanacetum coccineum. Next base: position 13,387 of record BQNB010105597.1, read on the forward strand.
CGTTTTACAAAATTCTATGCTTCACGTTCCACCCGAGAATAATGAGTTTGAAGGCGAGATCATCCCATGTAGCGACTTTCGTCTCGGCACATCCCAACCTTGCGGCTAAGTGACCAGGCTTTTGACACCCCACAGAGACTAGTATCGGGACTCACGGACCTTCGGTTTCAAAAACTCTTAGGTTTCCCGTTTATACATAGCTTATTTAGAAAAACCACAACTTAAAATGAAATAGTCTTAGTTCAAAAGCATATTTAAATTTAAGAAAAAGAGATTTTTCCTATATTTATTAATTCACGTTTACTACACTTAATATAATTACACATAACCATGATGCAATCGTAACCCTCGACCTTTTAGAAGGCTGCAAGATCGGTTGTGAGCCGGCAAGATGCAACAAACTTTTATCAGTCTTGGATTATTATTTTTACTATGGGCTTTCTATAGAAGGTTGCAACATCGGTTGTGAGCCGGCAAGATGCAGCAAACTTTTATCAGCCCACAGTTTATATTATTACCTTATTCATCATTTTTTCCATTTTTTTAGCACTTTATATTACTATGATATAGAGAAAATTCCTTTTTAGAAAATTTAAGTATAAATTTGAACTAAAATTATTGATATCCTCCATACTTCAAAAATTGTTAATTTAAGTTTAATTTTCAAAGATAGCACGTATTATTAGTCCGGTTAAGAGCTTATAGGAGAAAAAGTCACAAATTACACACATGAGCTCTTAAGATTTTTAAATAATCCTTGTTTAGCATCCAACTCATAATTAACTCTATCATTTTTCGTTCTTCGCAAAGATCCGCGAACGCTTAGTCTAAAAGTTAAAGAACAAGCTAGAGCTCAACACGCTCGATCGAGTCAAAATTTATTCTTATTCTACTCAGCAGGAAAGTCAAAATTGTGACAAAACACTTATTTTGTTTTGAAAATTTTTAAATTTTTAATTTTTTTTGGTATTTTGGTGGTAAAAACGGGATTACGTGAAAGCAACGACTGCAGGCACAATCAAATCGATAGATCCCCCCCCCCCATACTAGAACTGAACATTGTCCTCAATGTTTTACGAAGGGTCTCTTACGTAAATCTAAGGCCGTTTATTAAGTATGCCAAAAGATAAACGTTAGTCGATAAGATTTGGATATTGGATTCCCAAAATGAAGCTGAGGATTTGAAGCTCTTGTGAACGAAGGACAAAACCACGAGCACGAGAGGCTTCAAAAATCCGGGACAATCATCACAAAAACACAAGCAAACGAGAATGGAAGAGGCACACCTCCTCACGTTACAAAACACTTATTCATTACTACCATTAATATTAGGATAAGCATGGGTTGCCTCCCACGAAGCGCTTGTTTAAGGTCACTTAGCTTGACCCGATCCCCGAATTCATTGGTCCTTGGGGAAAGTTTGGAGATCCGGGACAACCATATGTGGTATGTCCCCTCCAAAGTAATGCTTAAGTCTATGACCATTCACCTTGAAGTTTGGCCCATCGGTTTGAGATAACTTGACGGTACCATAAGGGTACACATAGGAAATGGTGAACGGTCTTGTCCAACGGGTTTTAAGTTTACCCGAGAAAATCTTCAATCAAGAATTAAAAAGAAGGACTCGGTCACCAACGTTGAAAACGCGGTTCTTGATTTTGGAGTCGTGGATCTTCTTTGTCTTCTCTTTGTAGATCAAAGAGTTCTCGTAGGCTTGATCACGAAGTTCATTTAATTCATTGAGTTGAACTTTCCGGTGATCACCCACGGACTTAAGGTCAAAGTTTGCATGCTTTAAGGCCCAATAGACTTTGTGCTCGAGCTCAATCGGTAGATGACATGCCTTTCCGTACATGAGCTTGTAAGGAGTACACCCGATGGGTGTTTTGAAAGTGGTACGGAAGGCCCAAAGTGCGTCATCTAATTTATCCGACCAAGAGGCACGGTTCTCGCCTACGGTCCTTTCCAAGATTCTTTTCAAACCACGGTTAGAGACTTCTACTTGCCCCACTATTTATGTGTGATTAACCGGTAGCAAGACGGTGAGTGACACCGTACTTAAGCATGACCTTTGCAAATTGGTCATTGCAAAAGTGCGTACCGCGATCACTAATGATAGTGCGGGGAGTTCCAAACCGAGCAAAGAGAGATTTTAAAAATTTAACAACAACTCGGGCGTCGTTGGTGGGGAGCGCTTTTGCTTCAACCCATTTCGACAAGTAATCGACCGCCACGAGTATGTACTTGTTCCCTCGTGAAGACGGGAACGGTCCCATAAAATCGATGCCCCAAACGTCGAAAATCTCGCAAACTTAGATGGCATTTTAGGGCATTTCATTTTTTTATGAGATTTTCCCATGACGTTGACAAGAGTCACATGATTTGACTAAGTCATGGGCATCACGGTAGATTGTGGGCCAATAAAAACCAGAGTCAAACACCTTTTTGGCGGTGTAGTTCGGGCCATGATGTCCCCCGATGGGTCCATTGTGGCAAGCCTTAAGAATATCAATGGCTTATTGGCCGTGAACACACTACCGGATGACTTGATCCGCATAGATTTTGAACAAATAGGGGTCATCCCAAAAGTAATGCTTCACGTCTTTGAAGAATTTGTTCTTTTGTTAGGACGACATCCCTTTAACAACAAAGTTCCACGCATGGTAATTAGCAAAATCGGCAAACCATGGGGTACTAGAATCACCACGAAAAGATACCATACTAAGTGTTTCGAGAGGAAATGTTTCATTTATTTCCTTTTTATTGAGCACACTTTGGTAAGGATTCTCTAATAAGGATAAATGGTCGGCGGAGAGGTTCTCGGCTCCTTTTTTATCACGGATGATGATATTCAAATTCTTGAAGGCGAGAACCCACCGGACATCTCGCTTTGCATTTTGTTTCGCAAAAAAAAATTTAGATCCGAATGAATCCGTATACACTATGCTTTGAAAAGACCCCTAAAAAGTAAGGCCGGAATTTCCTCGAAAGTATACACCACGGCAAGTAAATTCTTTTTTACTAGTCCCCGGCAACGGCGCCAAAAACTGATAGCAGTTTAGATACACTATAAAATATACTATAAAATAATATTCCACAAGAGCAATTAAGAAAATTCCCTAAGGAAAATTCACTCTCAAAAATATATATAATATAATATATAATACGTATATTAAACCGGGCAAATATGATCACCCGGGTCGTTTCCCCAACGACTAGTGAAATTGAAACCTTGTTTAAGCTTGGATTATGATTTGAATAAGCGAATGGATGATTTGATAATCTAAAGCAACAATTAAAATGGACAATTAAAAACAATTAAACAATTAAACTAATACGGGAAACAAATAAAACGCGACAATTAAGCAAACCTACTAAATTTAAACCCTAAAATTGCAAATTAAGTTTCTAAACCTAAATTATGATAAAATAAAATTTTAAGAAAAAGAAAAATATTTTTTTAGATTATTTTTGAATTTTTTAAGAATTAAAAACTATTTAAAACTAATTAAATCCTAGAAAATATAAAAAATATAAAAATAATTGAAATTAAATTTTTCCTAAATAAAATAAGTAAAAAGAAAATTTTAGAAAAAGGAATTACTATTTTTGGCTTTTTAGATTAAAAGATATGATTTTTCTAAAATTTAAACTAATTAAAAACTTTAAAAATAATAAAAATATTTAAAAATTTAATCTTAAAATTTTTATAAAAATTACACTAAATAAAGAAAGTGTGCAGAAAATTACTAAAAATAAAAGCCCTAATTTTTAACTTTTTATAAAAGTTTTAATTAAACTAATTAAAACTAAACCTAATTTCTAATAAAATTGATTCAAATTAACTAAAACTTAACGGGGAGCTTAACTAAGGACTAACTATGAAAGGACTAAAGGACTAACATAGACAATTAATAAAACTAGAAAGTTACACTTCCTACCCTGAGGGCCTAACCCGACTACAAGCAAAGTCCTTACTAAAGCTTAAAAATAAGACGAACTAAAAAGTGCTTTTTAGGGAAAACTTAAAAGAGCAAAATTAAAGATTAAGCTGGTGAGAACACTTTTAACAAAAGCACTAGGGGCTGAAAAACACTAATAAGCTCTAAAAGAG
>BQNB010105597.1:22500-23570 GCA_026074375.1 Tanacetum coccineum
AGGGTTTCCAAGCAGTGGGTAAAAAGAAGAAGAAAAAAGGTAAACTCAAGACCTCTAATAGTGGTCAATTTGTTGGTCCTTCGATCCATCAAAATTTTAGATATGAGCCAAAGGCCTCTACAAGCGCACCAAAGAAGGTTGCTAATGTGGGTAATGCATCTATTTCTTCATCTTTGTTGAAGAATAAGGTTACTTCTTCTCATCAAGATAATATCACCTCAACAAATTCTTTTTCTGCCTTGAATGTTGATGATGAAGAGGAAGAAGAAGAAGTTGAAAATGTTTATGATGAAACGGCTAACCTATTTAATACAAAAACAGGTGGAAGAGCTATTGTTGGTTAGTTTGTTGTGTTAAGTCATTTGTCCTAGTTCATCTAGTAGTTCCTATTGATGTAAGTGTTTATGGCATGTCATAAGCACTAGTCTTAGGTGTTTATAAAGCTTGTTAGCTTGAGGTTAATGTGGTACTTCAGTCACATTCCATTTGTACTTAACAGTTTCGGTTTTAATATATTTACCGGGGTAACTCTTTACCTAAAAAACTTTAAAATCTATACCAAAAACCCTAAACCCTATACCAAAAATCCTAAACCCTATACCAAAATCCTAAACCCCTAACCACTAGGTATAATATCACAAGTGATATATACTAAACGTTATATAAAAAACCTAAACCCTTAACCACTAAACCCTATACCAAAAAACCTAAACACCAAACCACTAAACCTAAACACCTAACCACTAAACCCTATACAAAAACCCTAAACCCCTAACCACTGAACCCTATGCCAATAACCCTAAACCCCCTCCCTAACCACTAATCCCTATACCAAAAACTCTAAACCCCTAACCACTAGGTATAATATCACAAGTGATATATACATAAACTTTAAAATATATACCAAAAAACCCTAAACCCCTGACCACTACCCTATACCAAAAACCTAAACCTCAAACCACTATGTGTAATATTACAAGTGATATATACTATGTGTAATATTACAAGTGATATATATACATAAACTTTAAAATCTATACCCTAAACCCTAAACCCCTAACCACTAAACC
>BQNB010105598.1:10198-23570 GCA_026074375.1 Tanacetum coccineum
AAGTTGATTTTGATGGCTGGGATTAAGCTTTGGAGATTGTCTCGCAAGAGAAACACATTTCAGTTCCCCCCTCACAAAGAAAGCACAAAAGGAAGACCCAAGAAGTGAAGATTTTAGCTATAAATAAGCCTCTTGTAAGCCTGAGGAAGATCATCTTTTTCTTTTAGCTTATTTTTCAGTAACTTTAGCTTAATGTCATTTTTATTCAAGTCTTGTAACTTTTTAAGGTTTAATGAAAATTTGAAGGTTTTGAGTATTAAAATTCTGTTTTATTTATAAGCTTTATCTCACTTGTTGCTTAAACCATCTCATAAGTTCTTTTAAGCTCTTTTGAACTCACTTAAGCTGTTTTAACCTGAGCTCTTAAAGATTTTCAAATACTTAAAGGTTTAAGCCCTTTTTCACTTAAAAAGCACTCATAAGTGTGCAAATATGAATGGAGCATGGTAGATTGTGGATGGCCATGGTTTTAGAGCCTCATGGGAGGCATTAGGATTGGTTAAACACTGAATGAGTGTTTAACTTCTGTTCCAAAAGCTAGGACCTTTGTAAGTTTCCATTTTTAATTTTTAGCTTATTTTTACTGTAGCATTGCTTAATTTAACTGTTTAGTGCTTATTTTTGCTTAACTTGCCTGATGTTAGCTTAATATGTCATAAGTTAGGTTATTAGATCATAAATATTAGTTAAATTTAAGTTTAAGATAAAACTGCTTATTTTCTAGATAATCCTGCTCATTAGCTTTTCTTAATTACAAGTGCTTATTCTTGTTTGGTTTTTGCTTATTAGTCTGTTAATATCATTTCCATAACTTGCTTTACCAATTCCTAAGCTTGACCAAGTCTGTCTAGCCCTAAAATTGCTAATTCAGAACCATAAAGGGGTGTTTGGCACAAGGCCAAAAAGGGTAAAATTGTCAGGATAATGGGTTGAGGTTACTAAGACTATTTCAACCAGCTTAATGATAATTTAAAGAGTTGTTTTAGTAAGCCTTTGTAGTATAAATTTCATTAGTTAAGATTTTTTTTTAGTCTGTGTAAGCTTTAGTTTTGTAAATTTGCTTATTGTGATAATCTAGCTTAAGGTAATCATAAGACTGAAATTGTGTGTCTATTTAAGGTATAATGCAGTAGAAAGAGTCAGTACAAGTATTGTTTTTGTCATTTGAAGTTTGAGTCAAAACTGTCAAAACAGTTTAAGTCACAAAAAGTTCATTTTTAAGCCAAAATTTAGATAAGCTATTGTTGTCATTAAGTTCTGAAACCTCTTGCACAAGCTCATTAAGAGCCAATCTAAATCAGTTTGAGCTTGTTTTTAAATTTGAAGCTTATTTGGATTCCTGTTTTGAGGCCTGCAATAAGCCCCTTGTCAAAAGCAAAAATCTCCCCTGGTGCAAAAGCCCTTTTTGACAGCCCTTTGAAGGTCTACGAAAACCAAGATCCGGTGGTCTTGGTGAGTGAAACCACATGAAAGCCATTTTAGTGAGAGAGAGTAGTGAGATGGAAAATGGACTTGTGATATTAGATGGAAAATGGATGAAGGATACAAATGACATTACAAATCCAAATGACTTAACACCCCTCTATGGAAAGCCATAAGGGTATTTAATAGCCCATACGCCTCTAAACTATACATATTGCCTTATTCTAGTCCCTCGCGTATGGACTATGATAAACTATGGTAATTCTAGTGATTGGCGTCACTAAAAGTTGTATCCCAACAATCTTCCCCCAGGGACGATATACAGAATAACTTACAATAATTTCCTAAACAAGTACATAAGATTAAGAACAAGCACTTCCATGAAGCTTCATATGGTTGATGAACGTCTTCTGTGGTGTTTGACTTCAAGTCTAGCACTCCAACATGAATCATACTTTGTAGTCCTTGTAGAAGAAATACTGTATAGCACGGACTAAGTAACCTGACACTTCTGGTTAAGGAGAAAGCTTCTGATTAGCTTCCCCATAAGTCGTAGCCACATTTCTTGATTTAGAATCTATAAAAGCTATCCCCCCAAACTAGGCAATGAAACAGTTTTCCCCCTAATTCATTGCCACATAATTCATTATTTGAAGCTTATAGAAGCTTCCCCCAAACCAAGCAAGCCTCTCTTAGAGCAGTTTCAAGGCTTACTAACAAGCATAGATAATTAAGTGCCACACTGAAACGGTGACGATACCACTTCAAATGTTACTGCATCTTTAAGAAAAGCTATATGAGTAGATCGTTTGAGTAAGCAAATATCTGGATCAGCAACGTATCTTGTCCACGCTTGAATAGTTCTTCTCTACCACGCGCTTCCCACATGAAAGTCTAATAAAGCATACAAAGAGTTCTTAAGGTATCACTTCCGCCGATGTTGTCTGTAGGCAATCACCAAACAAAAAGCCATAGTTAAAAGCAGCTGAAATTCGCTGCGGTTCAGGACATTGTGTCTTTTCCCTGGCATGGTCCAAACTATAAAAAAATTCAAGAAAGATGCTCCATGTCAAGCTTCCAAGAATCAAGAAAGTGCAATAGGCTCAAGGTGGAATCTTCGCCTTCCGAAAGGCTCAAGTGATCTTCTCCTTCCCCCTGTGCTGATTTCGCAATTGACGGAGTCAGCAACACTTGGAACGCGCATTTAATTGAAATTTATGGAGGAATAAAATTAGCTCAATCGAACCCGTGAGAATCAATTGCGATCAAATCTCTACTCATAACCTCACTCTTGGCATCTTCTGGCTAGCATAATAACAACCTGTCATGGAGCTATTTGAAGTAACCACTTGATGAAGTAATACCCAGATATACCAAACTGAAACGAAGTTAGGATTTCCCGCTATTCTTACTGACTTAAGCTTGCACTAATGTTGAGAGAACGGTGTAGAGAATTGTGCTCCAAGCATATCTCTAAGTACTCAATACCCTTTGGCCAAAGTATGAGACTATTCATCACCTCTTTGGGATTATCCACAACGACTAAGCGTGTGACAACTGAGTACTACAGATGTATACTCCTTTAAAGTGATAGTTTAACCACAGGGTCCTTCAACAATCCACCCCTTGACTGCTGGAAACTAGGATAAACCAAAGTCCTCAATTTAAATTAAGCTCGACAATTATCATTGAAATCATGCACTCCCAACCAACCCCGACTTTCAAAGATTAAACTATGTACAATGCCATCGAAAAATAAATGCCCAGCTTCAATCTCAAATAAGTGATACCCGAATCATCTCCGTAGTCACAAAAATTAATTCCAAATCTAGCCTTTAAGTTTCATGATTCTTTATCCAAATTGATCCCGGTCTCGTCACTTTGTCACTTTGTCATTTTAAACCATGAATACAACCGATAGGCATTTAATCGTAAATGTATCCATTAACAACTAAATATGGCATAAAATCATCCCAAGTGAATCATTTAGCCAAATTTAGTTTTAATGTACAATGGTTAATCACATAAGCTGTTATGCTCGACTGAATCCGAAATACTCAGACCAACTAAAATCATTCATCCAGCCCAACTTTAATAACTTAATCCAAATCCATGCTTATCACTTAAGAATCGGCCCAAGATAATGATGAGACCCAATCTGCCAAATTCATTATACCCGGTCCAATCTTTTAACAAGTGGGATAAAAGTCACAACTATCCTATTTGTTAGGTCATTAGTCAACCCTAATCACACACTTCACACGCCTCCCATCACCTATTTTCTCCCATTCGGACACTAAACACCTCACTTCAATCTCCATACTTCTTATCACAAATCAATCTTGATAAGAAAAATAGACTTCACATCAATCATCAAATATCTCATTCATTTATTTCTGCCAAGACACGAGCACAATACCACAAGAACGACAGCTTCAAGGTCTCTTATAAAGAGGTCTCGGGTAGGTTTTATTGTTGTGTTTGTGTCGGTGTATCAATTAATCGAAACAAAGAATGATTTATAACCCAAGTGTTATAAGATCAAACTTTAATTTCGTATATTAATTACAGATCCGTGAAGAGGTTTATGCTTTCGTTTGATTGATCTTTTATAAGATCTTGAAACTTGATTGATAATCACGAAAAGCATTATCTGAGATCATGATTTTCATTTCGATTCGAGTCTTGATTGATGAGGGGATGAAGTGGTTGAGAATATGGGACGATGGGATTAGGATTATAGATTGATGGATTTGATGGGTTTGAGATGATGTTGTTGATGTTGTGAATCTGTTGTTAAAGTGGTGTAGATCGAGTCTTGTTAATCTTTTCTTTATATCTGTTGTGGTTTGAACATCGTTATTTAACCGAGTCAACTTCGGATTAAAATAACCGAGTTGACTCGGTTTGGTTTTATTTCGACCTGAAACTGGTTCGGCTCACAAGGTTGATCCACTCGTTCGGTTCCACATAGCTTAAAAAACTTAATTCGAGTTCCGCGAAGAGAGTACACTCGTTCGATGTATCTTTTAAGGGTGACCACTCGTTAATCGGAGATTGATGTTTAAATATAAAAAATTCCACATAGCTTAATACTCGTTTCGATCCTCAATAGAGTCCACTTTTCGATCCTTAAGGGTGGCCACTCGTTCGGTCCACATAGCTTAAAACTCGTTCGATCCTCAAAGAGTACACTCGTTCGATCCTTTAAGGGTGGCCACTCGTTCGGTCCACATAGCTTAAAACTCGTTCGATCCTTCTTGGCTTGTACTGGTTCGATTCTTGAGTTTTGAACTCGTTCGATTGAACTATACCCAAAAAAACAGCCAACAACTAGAAATCTTTAAAAATAATCTCTTAACCAGATACAATAAGCCACAAAACAAAAAAAAAACTTTAAAATAAGCTCCAACAAGTTGTGACAACCGGTTCAAAAACCAAGACAAGATAAGCTGTTATAACCACAAACAGAATCTGAACCTTTTGTTTATTTTAAACCCATGACTTTTTGAGACAAGTGAACACACGAAAGATAAACAATGACAAAAATGACAGAAAGTGGAACTAACCAAACGCCCATAACAAGAAACCCACCATGAAAGTGGTGGGGGTGGGGTGGTGGGGGGGGGGTTAGGGGGGGTGTGGGGTTGGGATCCAAGAGTATGTTGCCATGGCTCTTGATACCAATTAAGGTACACGAAAACCAAGATCCCTATGGTCTGGAGAGTGAATACCACATTAAAGCCATTTAGTGAGAAGGAGTAAGTGAGATGGAAAATGACTTGTGATATTATAATGAAAATGGATGAAGATAACAAATGACTGACAAATGCGCAAATGACTCAAACCCCTCTATGAAACCATTAGAGGGGTATTTATTTATAGCCCATACGCCTCTAAACTATACATAGTTGCCTATTCTAGTCCTCGCGTATGTGACTATGATAAACTATGGTAATTCTGTAATGTCGTCACGTAAAAGTAAATTCCCAACACCCTTGTTAGCTGTCCATTTGCTTATCAAAGTCTTTGAAATTTCCATTTTTAGATAGCTTATAGACTATGCTTTAAGCCCCTATAAGCTCATCCATTATGATCCACTCTAAGGGCTTAAAAATAAGCCCTAAAAGTGCCCCAAGGGCCTGTTTGGCCTGTAGCCTAACCCTTTAGGCTTATTTGCTTATTTCAGCCTATTTCTCTGTCAATTTAGCTTATTTAAGTTTAGATTAGCTTATTGGGTTAGGTTGAGCTTATTTTACCTATTTGTGCTTTGTTTAATGCTTATGCTAGCTTATTTGAGTGTTTAGTTAAAAATCTAAGTGTTTAGCCCTTTTGGCTTATCTGTCTCATTTGAGCTTTTCTGTCTGTTTTAGTTTGCTTAATTTTGCTTATAGTTGCTTATCAGGTTAGGTTAGTTTTATATCCTAGCTTATTTCTCAATTTAGTTTGCTTATTTTGGCTTAAAAAGCCAACAGGTTTGTTTGTATTTAGCCTTAGTGTAACTTAGCCATTCTGCCCTAGCCTAATTGTTGCTATATTTCTGTGCTTATTATTTAGGTGATAGTGTGAACACTCATTGATGACCTTTGTTTATAGTTGCATTTGATTAATGCTGACTTTTCAAAAAGTTTAAAAAAAAATGAAAAAGTGGGAAAGTGGAAGTCCAGGTGAGCTAGGGCTCGAACACATTAGACCTCAAACTATAACCACTTTAACCAACCGCACCACCTCTTACCTCACTGTGTGAGACCGATAGCCTCATCAGGTAGAGGTTTAGCACAGTCAAATACGTAAGGCACTTTTTGGGGCTCTCAATCAGCCCCATAAGCTGTTGCTGTTATTCTCCAGCTTATTGCAATAAACTGGTTTTTTCCTTTTATTTTTCCGTCTAGGATTCCTTGTAGCTATCATTCATTGCTCCCTCTTTTACAAACCTAACAGGGTTTGAGTTACCATCCACATCTTCAGGGGTTGTATCAAAAATACTTGGCATAGTTGGATAATATATTTCATCTTCCCCTATGTAATCTCCATACCCCAACCCAAGCTTTGTTTTAACAGTCATAGAGCTATCAACTAATTTGGCTAGGTTTTTAGACGATTCTTTCCATTTAGCGAATCTGGCCAAAGTATTGTCTAGCTTTGTCTGCAACTCCTGTTTTTCTAAGTTTACATTATTATTTATACTTTCAGAATATTTTAACAAGTTAGTTGTATTTTCTAAATCTCTTTTCAAAACCTTAACCTTTTCCTCATAAGCTAACTGATTACTTTGGTACCATGCCTTTTGTTGTTCTAGAGTTTTAAGGGTATTTTTATATGCCTGAACTTGAATATAATATTCCTTATATTGAACTTCTAAATCATCAAATTCCTTTTTAAGTTCAGCATATTTATCATGACAACCAAAAGGACAAGTTTGTACCTGAGAAGTGACACCCATGAGAGCAAATTCACCAGCAACCTCATCCTCATCATCACGTCCAGCAATCATGCCATATACTTGAGAAGCATTCTCATCAGCACTCTCCTCATGATCTGACCAGTTCACCATTGAATCAACAGATAGCAAGGCTTTGGGATCAGCTGGCTTATCTTGTTCCAATTCCTTAATCTTGAATGCAGAGTACCTTGCATTGGATTCCACCTGCTTGCCAGTACACTCCCTAGCAAAATGACCCAATTGAGAACACTTATAGCATCTGACCTTCTTCTTATCAAACCTAGCAGCATCCCTGTTGTTAAAATTCATCTTCCTTCCAGCCTTCTTTTCAAATCTGTTAACTCTAACAGATAACATTGCCATTTGCCATTTGATGTCCAATTCCTCCAAATCCAGTTTTCCAATCTGATCAAAATCTTCATAAATTATCTGCTGATCACTTTCAGCAACAAAGGAATGGAGAACATCTTCCATTACATTACCAGAGTTAAAATGTGAAACATTGGAACCTGGTGATGCAGATATGTATGAAGATGATTGTTTTGAAGTTTCAGCATATGACATCTTGTTATTACCACTAGTTGTGCTAACAAAGGCTGAGTGAGATGGAGCTGCACTGTGATTTGATTTATAGCTTGAGCCTCCTTTGATATCAATCTCAAGAGACTTAAGCTTGTTGTAAAGGTCATCAAAGTTCAGATAGTCTAGACCACCCTTTGCTTTAAGAGTGATAGCTACCTGTGACCAAGAGGAAGGCAAGGCTCTAAGGAATTTGATATTACAATCTTCATTGTCTGGTTTTGCTTGAAGCTGATTGAGTTGACTCAATATTTTCTGAAACCTGTCATATCCCTTATGCAGACCTTCATCTTCAGAGACCCTAAACTCTTGAAATTCCTGCTTCAGCATGGACTTCCTCATCTTCTTGGATTCTTCATTACCTCCAAATCTGGCTTTGACAGCCAACCAGATATCCCTTGCATCATCCAAGTGATGGAAGTCACCCATATGATCTTCTGGGAGAGACTGAAGCAATAAAGTCCTTGCTTTGGTCTCTCTCTGAACAGCAATCTGTTCTTCAGCAGAGACAGGAGGAAGAATTATGAGGTTTCCCTTTGGATCTCTTCCAAGCTTCTTTTTGCTGTTCCCATTCAGAACAACATTCCACAAATTGTGATCACTGTTCATGATCCAGTACTCCATCTTCATGGCCCACGTCTCATATTCATCCTTCTTTAAGTAAGGAAATTTTGCATTGTTGTTTGAGACAGTGGTTGTAACAATTTGTTGGACATTCTGTATTTGAGATTTTTCAGGATTGTTTTGTGATTCATCTGCTGAGGATGAAGTCATTGTTAAGGCTTTTGAGAGGGTTAGATGAATTTGTTTTGGAAAAAGGTTCTTCTTTCACAGAGACTCTCACCAGGCTCTGATACCACTTGTTGGTCCAGTCCTAGATAGATCTTTGAGCCAGTTAGGGTTAGTAGAATACTTATGTAATCACAAGCAGCTACAAGAGAGACTCTAACAATAAACTAAAGTTTATGCGGAATATAAACAATAGAGTTAAAGAAGAACAACTAAATAATAATCCTCTATGGATCTATATTACTAATATGAAAAGTGTTTTTCAAGATGTGTGCATAACCATTAGCCAAATGTTTCTTATATACTAGAGAAACCCTAATTCGATATTCACTAGAATACGCGTAGAGAAGATATGCATTATCACTTCCTAATATATCTCATGCATATCTCTTATTCTTAACTAAATACTAAATATACGGGTTGACTATTACTACTGACAGCAGGAACTATGCTACCAGCAGGAACCCGAACACACTAACAGCAGGAACAATAATTTAACTCTACCAGCAGGAATTACATACCTGCCAGCAGGAACTATAAATGTTCTACCAGTAGGAACTTCATACCTACTAGTAAAAACTAATTATTACAAAATTAATAATTCCTAACAATCCTCCCCTAAACTTGAATTTGACAAAGTTAACTTCAAGTTTCTAGATAGATCTTTCGAGGGACTCTTGAGGATTAAACAACAACATCTTTACTCCATGGAAACAACTACTCTAATCTGCTTAACTCTTAATAAGAACAATGTAATACATCTGCACACATCAGCGTAATGTCGAATTGGCAAGCAAATTAGTCTTCATTCGGAACCACCTCAGCAACAATGACAATTAGGTACATCAATGCAGGGTTACAGACTATTCTCATCACATCCCATGGTGTGTGAACTTCGGGGAGAGGTGAATCTAAGAAATAATAGATTTATGAAGCCTTTACCAAGTAGCCATTAACTCTTGGGCTAGTCAACTTTCCAAACAGTAATCATAGTAAGTTGATAACTATATGACTTTTGGCAAGTCATTACAGCCATAAACGGATTTTATATGTCTTTACCTGGAGCTGTTTGCTCAGGACTAGCCAACTCTTTGTTGCGATAATAAGGTGAGTTAAGGACCCTACAATTTTTAGCAAATTGTCAGCTATTAACGGATTTGTTAAGTCTTTACCAAATGCCGTTTGCATCTGGACTAGCCACTTTTTATTCCAAGAACATGGCAAGTGAAAACCATCCAGTTTTAGGTAACCTGGCAACCATCAACGGATTTGATTGTTCTTTACCAAGCAGCCGTTTGCTCTTGGACTAGCCAGTGCTTATGCTTGTTAGGCATGGTGAACTGAAGACCATTTGTTGTGTGGTGGTAAGCCAACACTTAAACCCTCAAAATTATTGAAATGTTTTTTTTGATGCTATAAGTGTTCTCAGTTAGGTCATTTTGCTAGGGAATGCACTGGCAAGCAGTTGGAATCCAATGCTAGGTACTCTGCATTCAAGCTTAAGGAGATGGAACAAGATAAGCCAGCTGAGCCTAAAGCCTTGCTATCTGTTGATTCAATGGTGAACTGGTCAGATCATGAGGAGAGTGCTGATGATAATGCTTCTCAAGTGTATGGCATGATTGCTGGATGTGATGATGAGGATGAGGTTGCTGGTGAATTTGCTCTCATGGGTGTCACTTCTCAGGTACAAACTTGTCCTTTTGGTTGTCATGATAAAAATGCTGAACTTCAAAAAGAATTTGATGATTTAGAGGCTCAATATAAGGAGTATTATATACAAGTTCAAGCATATAAAAGTACCCTTAAAACTCTAGAACAACAAAAGGCATGGTACCAAAGTAATCAGTTAGCTTATGAGGAAAAGATTAAGGTTTTGGAAAGAGATTTAGAAAATACAACTAACTTGTTAAAATATTCTGAAAATGTAAATAATAATGTAAACTTAGAAAAACAGGAGTTGCAGACAAAGCTAGATAATGCATTGGCCAGATTTGCTAAATGGAAAGAAACTTCTAAAAACTTAGCCAAATTAGTAGATAGCTCTATGTCTGTTAAAACAAAGCTTGGGTTGGGGTATGGAGATTACATAGGGGAAGATGAAGTTTATTACCCAACTATGCCAAGTATTTTTGATCCTACCCCTGAAGAAGTGGATGGTAACCCAACTCCTGTTAGGTTTGTCAAAGAGGGAGAAATGAATGCAGTTCCCCCACCTATTACTGGGAAATTCATGCCTACCTCCATCCACTCTGACTTTGATGAATCACAAATGACTTATGGCAAAAAGTCAAATGACCTACCTGAAACTGATTCTAATAACTTTGTCTCTTGTGCTTCCAGTGACAAGCCTTCAGACCCCAAGACCAATGACTTTGCCTCATGTGATTCAAGTGACAAGTCATCTTCACCCAAGTCTGTTGAATCAAGTGTCTTCTCTCCAAGAGTAGCTGAGTCTGAATCCAATTTAAAAACAGCTGCTCAAGAAGACATTTCATTTAATAATAATACTCCTTCTGTTTCTTCTGTTAAGGATGATAAACATTCTAGTTTTGGTTGTAATAAGAATGGTTTAAGACATTGTGTTAAGAACAAAGTTTCTGGTTCTAAGTCATGTTTTGTTTGTGGAAGTTTTTCTCATCTTATTAAAGATTGTGATTTTTATGAAAATAAGATGGGTGTTTATAGTGTGCAAAGGGAATCTAGACCTATGTGGAACAATGTTGATAATATTCCCCCATTTATTCCTCAAGCAGCACATGGAAGGTCTGGCAATGTTACATTTCCTGCTGGTAGTGTAAATGTGCCAGCACCTATTCCTGCTGGTAGGCAAACTGGACCAGCACCTGTTTATGCTGGTACACCAGTTCCTGCTGGTAGACAAAATAGACCAGCACCTGTTCATGCTGATAGACCTTTTCCTGCTGGCAGAAGAAACTCTGTCTCAGTTTCTGCTGGTTGGAGAAACAATGCTGCTAGACCAATGTCCAGACCTACAAGCTCTTATTTTCAGAATTATAGTAGGCCTGTTTATTATGACCAGATGTATATGGGTGAGGGAAGATGGGGAACTGCTGTTAAGTCCTCAGCAGGTTGTTCTTGGAGAGACAGTAGACCATATTTGCAAAGGGGATCCAAGAACAATGGTGGATCTCAACAATCTACATGGTTTAACTCTTATTGATCCACTAGGCAGGCTCAAGTCAGAAATGGCTTGGGTCTCCCAATGTATCTAATGTTGTTGTATTGTTTATTGTAGGAAAATCCTCTTAAAAATAAAGATTTAGGTATTGTAGATAGTGGTTGTTCAAGAAGCATGTCTGGTAACAAAGAAAGATTAGATGACTTTGTGTCAATTAAAGGTGGAACTGTGACTTTTGGTGGTGGAGAGGGTAGAATAACTGGGAAGGGCACAATCAGAACTTCCAAGCTGGACTTTGAAAATGTTTATTATGTGAAAGAGTTGCAGAACTTTAACTTGTTCTCAGTTTCACAAATTTGTGATAAAAAGAACAATGTCCTCTTCACTGAGACTGAATGTCTTGTGCTCTCAACGGACTTCAAGTTGCCTGATGATAGTCAGGTTGTACTTAGAGTTCCAAGAAGACACAACCTTTACAGTTTCAACCTGAATGAACTCCAGCCTAAAGGTAATTTAGCTTGCTTGGTGGCAAAGGCATCCTTGGATGAGTCTACAAAATGGCATAGGAGGATGGCTCATGTGAATTTCAAAAACATCAACAAGCTGGCAAAGAATGGCTTAGTCAAAGGGCTTCCCTCCAAGATCTTCACTAATGAGCATAACTGTGTTGCTTGCAACAAAGGAAAGCAACACAAGGCTACATATAAAGCTATCACATCTATCCATGATAGGTTCACTTATGTATTTGACAGCTTCAAGACCTGATATCATGTTTGCAGTTAGTGCTTGTTCAAGACATCAAGTTACACCTTTCACTTCCAACTTGAATGCAGTAAAGAAAATCTTTAAGTATCTTAAAGGCCAACCTAAATTAGGTCTTTGGTACCCGAGAGATTCACCCTTTGTGTTGGAAGCTTATAGTGACAGTGATTTTGCTGGTGCAAATAATGATAGAAAATCCACAACTGGCGGATGTCAGTTTCTGGGAAGGAGGTTGATTTCATGGCAATGCAAGAAGCAAACCATTGTGGCTACCTCTTCCACTGAGGCTGAGTATGTTGCTGCTGCTAATTGTTGTGGACAGGTACTTTGGATACAGAACCAAATGCTAGACTATGGGTTCAATTTTATGAACACCAAAATTTTTATTGATAACCAAAGTACAATTTGCATAGTTAAAAATCCAGTTTTTCACCAAAGAACAAAGCACATAGAGATTAGGCACCATTTTATCAGGGATGCAAATGAAAAACATCTTATTCAAGTGCTTAAAATTCACACTGATGAAAATGTGGCTGATTTGTTGACTAAAGCCTTTGATGGACCTAGGTTTAATTATTTAGTGGTCCACATTGGGATGCTCAATCCATGATTGCTGTGATTGAGGGGAGGTATAAGCCTAAGGGGAGGCTTATTGTTGTATAGTTTGTATTCTAACAATTGTGCAGGTCATAACTTGTATTTGTGGAGATTGAAGTCTTGAAAAGTGGGTTTTTGCTATTTTTCCTCATTTATACTTGTAGTTCAAATTGATGCTGGTTGGACAATGTTTCTGCTGGTAAGCTTATTGTTCCTGCTGGCAGAACAATTCGTCCTGCTGGTAGTACATTGTTCCTGCTGTTGGTTCAATGTTCCTACTGGTAGCTTTTTGTTCCTGCTTGCAGAATAATTTTCCTGCTGGTAGTTTCTTGTTCATGCTGGTTGACTTTTATTCCTGCTGACACTACCACTACCACTCATCCTGCTGTTACAACTGACTCCACCACCACAACCATTCCTACTGATCCAAATCCAACTAATCCTGCTGGTGCTACCACTCATGATGCTGATGCTGATCCTACTGATGAGACACAAAATGCTTCTACTCCTGCTGATCCAACTATTTCTTCTCCTTCCTCAACTGGAACGCCTAAAAGGAGAAAGAGAACTGCAAGGAAGCGTGCACCTAAACCTTTTTTGGATATGGATGATCAATCTCTCATCAAGTTTGACTCAGG
>BQNB010105599.1:0-23570 GCA_026074375.1 Tanacetum coccineum
TCAAAATTCTCAAAAAAACACGAAAATGTAAATAACTCCTAAAATATAATGATTCAAGGCTCGAAACTTCCGTAACCCATGGGTTACCACGGCGTTCTCCTCGTTCCAAGCTTCGAAACGGCTGGTCTTGGGCCTGAAACGGATTATCTGAGCCCAAGTTATGACCTTTTGAATAAAGGGTTTTTCTTCACACGATCTTGGGCTTCCAGAAATAAAATGGCCCGTTCTTCAATACTTGGGCCTGCATCAAAAGCCCAGACGCCTTATAAAAGCATTCAAGAACATGGACAAGAGTTGTGATGTTGTTCTCGCACCATTGGCCGACGAAGACCGCATCGTCCGCATAAAACAAATGAGAAAGATTTACCGAACCTCCGCCTAAATTAATACCAAGAAACATGTCTGCGTCGACGATACGTTGAAAAGAAAGATGTAAACTTTCCATAATCATAATCAGAATAAATAAAAAAGGAGATAACGGATCACCTTGCTTAAGGCCTCTACCGAATTGAAACTCCTCCGTAGGGCTGCCATTCACCAATATAGAACCTCTCGAAGACTTTAGACAACACTGAATCCAATTGCACCACTTATCTCCAAATCCGAATTTTCTGAGAGTTTCATCAAGGAAATCCCACCTAACCGAATCGAAGGCTTTCTCAAAATCAACCTTGAAGATAAGAGCTTGCTTCTTTTTAGCCTTGCACCACTGAAGCACTTCATTGAGGATAAAAAGGCCATCAAGAATTTGTCTATCCGCAATGAAAGCCGATTGAACTTCATTAAAAATATCATCCAAGACGCCCACGAGCCTGTTCGCCAAAACTTTTGCTATAATTTTATACAAACTCCCAATCAAGCTAATAGGTCTAAAGTCTTTGACTAAATTGGCATTCGGGATTTTTGGGATCAGCGCGATAAAAGAAGAGTTACATCCTTTCGGGATGTCGGTATTCAAGAAAAAATACCTCACGGCAGCATAGACGTCAGTATGAATAATGTGCCAAAAATGACGGTAGAAGCCGAATGTGAAACCATCGGGTCCAGGAGCTTTTTCCGTGCCACAATCCCATACCGCCATCTTAATTTCTTCGATAGAAACCTCACGTTCTAACACCCTTAGCTGCGCATCCGATATCTTATTAGGGAAGTCCATCTGAATACTCGCACCTTTAAGGCTAGGAGCTTTTTCCGTGCCACAATCCCATACCGCCATCTTAATTTCTTCGATAGAAACCTCACGTTCTAACACCCTTAGCTGCGCATCTGATATCTTATTAGGGAAGTCCATCTGAATACTCGCACCTTTAAGGCTAGGAGCGCAGAATCGAGCACTAAAGTGGTCCAGGAACTGTTTCTTCACCTTGTGGGGATCTTCAACCCAAATACCGTCCACCATTACACCCCGAACACTTGAGCTATTACGTTTCTTATTGAGCGTGCCGTGAAAAAAACTAGAATTTTCGTCCCCTTCGATGGCCCACTTGATTTTAGTCTTTTGTGAAAGCTCCATCGACTTAAGTTCATCAATCTTTAGCATTTTGTTAATAATCTCCGTTCTTTTGAAAACTTCCTCCTCTCCCCTCATCAATCTTTAACATTATGTTATATTGGCTTTTTGATAAATAAAAGACTATATATGGAAACCATTGAATCTAATGCAAGAGTTAGGGTTCGTTTGGTAGGACGGAATGAAATGTCAAATGAATGGAATAACCGACGTAATAAAATAAATAGTGTAATGTAATGATTCATTACCATTATTAATCATGTTTGGTTTGTATGATAAGACGTAATGAAATCATGATAAACAGACTAAAATGCCCCATTAATGATATGAAGTTTATTTAATATGGTTAGTTAATGGTGGAGTTTTTTGTAATTTTGATTCCATTACAAGATGTAATGAAAGATTTTGGTGTAATGGATCATTCCTTGTAATGAATCATTACATTCTATAAATGTAAACAAACAACATTTTTTTCATTTCCTCGTAATAATCTTTTTCATTCCCCCTTTCATTACAACGTACCAACTACGTTAGAGTCGAACAACGTGAAAAAAGTTGGAAACCAAAAGAAAAGAAGGTAGTTAAATTATTTGTGTTAGTGAAATATGATCCAATGCAATTTTACTTCTCTAATGCACATTTTGCGTCGTCTTAGGTTTATTAAAATTGGAAAATAGAATTAATTTATTTGTGAATTTTTAAAGAAAATTTCAGAATTATCAACTCTTTTCTTCTATACGTTATTTGAAGGTTTTTGATTAGATGCTGTCTCCATACATATTTAACTAATATGTTCCCTCTTTTTTTTGTTATTCTTTCAATCAAAAGGCTTTTACTAACATTTTAATAGTGAATCTTTAGGTTTTTAGTAATACACAAGAAAGAATGGTGCCCACATGTTGTGGCGGGACCATTTTTGTTTGCTTATCGAAGATAATTGATAGTTGAATCATCGAGCATTGGTAAATGAGGATGTACTTAATTCGTGATAGAAAAACGTTAATACGCCAACTTAACAATAAAATTGTAAACATAATTTTTCTATTAATTTTTTTAATATAAACTTTAGTGTATTTCTTAAAATTATTAGGTAGGTTAAGGGTGTGTTTTGAAAGTTTTTTTCTTTTCAAAAATATATATTAAACTTTTACATTTTTATAAAATCGTATGCATGTCTAAGGCGTAGCAATATTGTGCTAGTTTTGTTCGTAACCCAGATGCCTTTTTGTCAGTATATTTTTTAGTTAAAAATTTGCTACATATTTATTAGACATTTGATAAATAAAGTTTGTTATGTAAAAAAATTGTAAATAGTATAAACCTTAAGGGCTGTTTTGTAAAAAGAGATTTAACTAACTTATCATAATCGGGTCGGACATGACAGGCTCCTGGTAGCCCACGACCAAAACGACAGCAGCAGCGTATGTGCTTTTGATGCAATCTTAGTATTATCTATTATACTAAAAGATTGAGCCCCTTAATTTAATGGGGTTGTATCTTTAAATGTTTCCCACTCATTTTATAACTTCCATTCTGCAGGCTTGCACAACCCACACAACCATATGTACAAAATCATTGCATATAATCCATACGATGAAGAAGACGAAGTGTTTTGCGGTTTCGAAAAAGTTAAAGAGTTGTAGGAGTTTCAAGAAGACAAACCATCTTCAATTAACCTAATCCATGCCTATATAATCCGGCCAAAATCACAGCCACACCACCACTTTCACGGCGGAATCCCCATACCCAAAATAAACAAAACGTCCAGATGTGTTATGGATAATTGTTTGTTAAATTAGATATGGAGTCATGGAGGTGCTTGGGAATGGTGCATGTCAATGGAAAGAAGTAACCCTCCACTTTTTGTATCTAATGAATCTATATAAAATTGTGAGTTGGATAGAGTTTATAGTTACAGATTGATATATTGATAAAAAAACATGGAATTGCTTTGATGTATTATTTGAGGGTTTTGTTAATGTTAGTTTTTATTTATTTATAAATTTTAGTTGTTTTTATAAACTTTGTGTTTTTTTGTAGTTCGTATGATTTGATGGCTGCGGTGGTGGAAGTGGAGAAGGAAGAAGAAGATATCGTAAATTTTCGAAATTGAAAAAAATCTAAAATTTTAGATTTTTTAAGAAAAAATCGAAAATTTTAGATATTTTTGAAAAATATCGCAAATTTTCGAATTGAAAAAAAATCTAAAATTTTAGATTTTTTAAGGAAATATCGCAAATTTGCGATATTTCCTAAAAAAATCTAAAATTTTAGTTTTTTTTTTCAACTTCGCAAAATTGTCAAAAAATGACGATTTTAATGGAAATTTATCTTCTTTGATGAAAATAATTAGGATTATTTATGTGAAATTGGGTTGAAAAAATAGGTATTTTTTGTGATTTCCCTATTGCAGAAAATTCAAGCCAAAAACCTCAATTACAACTCTTTTTTAATTACCTAACAATTTTTCAAACTTTTTTATATCCTATGCCGACGCAATAATGGACCCGATTTCAAAGGCATGGTTATTCAATAAAAGGAGTTAGTCGAGAGACAATTTGCAGAATACGATTATGTTAGAGCAAAAAACTTGCCGAAAAAGCAAAAGATTTTTTCTCGGGGCCAGATATATCAACATTCATTACTGTTATTGACATTTATCCTCATAGTATAAATAGTTATGGGTGAACCAGAATTGAGTATGGATATCTCGGCAAGAAAAATCGAGCTACACCCATGAAGAAATCTAAACTTATGACAAAATATAACAGTGAAATCAAGGTGTGTGTAAATTCGGTGATTGGTGTATAAGCAACCATGGAAATTTTAATAGAGGCTAATGCCGTTCTAACTGGCATATATTGGATCATGTGTCCCGGGGGCTATGTATCTATTCCAAGGATGAAATAAACAAGGAAATTGTATATAGATGTGGTGTGTTTTTTCATACCCGAAACCAAAAGCAAGCAGCCGTTCTAGTGATGATGATGCGTAAAACAATCGTTATTTACAAAATACCATTTTATTTTTTAAAACGGCAATTTTTCAAACCCTATACCACCTATCTCACAATATCATTTTACAAAATACCATTTTATTTATCATATGTGTTAGATTGTGTCTTAAAGACGTTATTCTATATAGTGGTAACTAAGGTGCAGGTGCAACTATATTGAATAGCATCCGTAAGATACAACCAAACACATGCAAAATCACCATATGTTCATTGTCAACTTACTAGGCAAGCATTCAAGATACAATACCAAATATACACTTCACCAAGTTGCTTCATAAATCTATATAGGATTTACATGTCATCATCGTTAGAACCGCTACATGCTTTTTGCTTCAAGTATGAAAACGCACACCACATCTAATACATACAATTTCCTTGTTTATTTCATCCTTGGAATAGATATGCAGGAACCCGGGACACATGATCCAATATATGCCGGTCAGAATGACATGAGCCTTTGTTAAAATTTCCATGGCTCCCTCTACACCAATCACCGAATTTTCTACACAGTTGATATCATTGTATTATTTGTCATAAGTACCAGATATTTTCATGGGTGTAGCTTATTTTTCCTACCCGAGTATCCCGTACCAATCTGGTTCACCATCAATAGATTTATCTCTAGAGAGATAAATGTCAATAACAGTAATGAATGTTGATAATAAATCTAGCCCGGGGAAAAAATCTTTTGCTTTTTGGGCTAGTTTTTTAGCTCCAACATAATCATATTATGCAAATTTCCAACGTAGCTCGACTAGTTTTGACAGACAGACAATAATACTATCTGTTTTGACCCATTACCCGATGCACCAATTTTCCATCTTCAGCGAGTATCATACAGATTAGCATGTAACTAAATAATTTGCTCTTTCGTTTTTGTTTTTGCTGTAGCACTGATAAGCCATTGACAGTCGAACGCCAGTTGCATGAATTTGGATCATTGCAATACCATGTTCAGGTAAACTAAAAAGATATAAACAATTTTAAGTTAACGATTGTTTTGTTTCATCTAAGATCTAACATAAGATTTATCAGTCCTATATTTCAGAAGCTCATCATGCTTACCTGTCTATCTTGACCCGTCTTCTGTCCAGTGGCAGAGCTAGAAACTTTTTCGAGGGAGGGCCGAAACAAAATTCTTTCTGGAAAAACATCAACATATTTAACTACATAGTTAACTAATACTCCCCCTGTCTCATATTAAATGTCCACTTTGACTTTTAAAGTCTTTCTTTTACAACTTTGACGTAAAATATTTTTGTTTGTGTTATGTAATACTTGATCCAAAATATATGAATGAATTGAGTTTTAAATATATTTTTCATTAGTATAACTTTCATCAAGTATTACATAAAACAAACAAATATATTCAAAGTCAAAGTTGAAAAAGAAAGAATTCATAAGTCACAAGTGGACATTTAATATGGAACGAAGAGAGTATTAGATTTGACTATTTGAGTAAGTTGTGCTTTAAGTTGTGGGAAGGCCAAGATGAATTTTATTTATTTTAACACATGAAATCCAAAATATCTATATCTATCTACATCTATACTTCTATACTCAGGGTTTTAAAAGGCGCGTCATGGCGGCTCTAAGGCGACGCCAAGGCGCGAGCCGCGGTGTCTAAGTTACGAAACAAACCAAGGCGTGGCGTGAGTTGAGGCGTGAAAAGGCGGGCAAAGGCGTAAGGCGTGACGAGTTTTTTTGAAGTGTTTAGGAGATTTTCTAAAATTTGAGATTTGGACTTGGATTTACTAATATATTGAATTGAGGCTTGAATTTAATAATATTTAGCACTCATATAATTATAAAATATGATATGAACCTATAAATCTATAAATATTTTTTGCCGCCTTAAAAACGTCATGTCGCCACGCCTCACGCTAAAACTTGAGGCTTGGCTACGTCGCTACGCCACGCCTCATGCTATTTATAACCTTGTCTATACTACATTATAAAGCATTTGGAACACTTTCATATTTAGAAAGTTTGAAAATTCAGACTTTTCCTTTCTTTTTATGGAAATATCTTTTTTTAACAACAAACACATCCATCTCATTTTATGTAACAATCTTTTGTAACAACTTTTTGTTATATGCAATCTTGACCATCCAACTCATTTTAGGCAAAAACATCTTTAACTGACATGTGTCACTTCTTAATTAAAAAATCACTTTTATTTTTAAATTGAAATATCTTTTATCTATTTATTTTTTTATGATTTAATTTCACCATATTTTCTAAAATTTTGTGCTCTTTAATTCAACATCTTTTTTCATATATTTTTATTAATTTTTAGTTTATTTTATTTTTAATGCCACCAAAATCGTTGCTTTGCGCGGGTAACATGCTAGCATATTACAAAGCATTTTGGACATTTTATTTTTATAAAGTCTTAAAAATTCAAACTTTTAAACTTATTTTTATAGATATATAAGGATATGCAATCCTTACCATCCATCTCATTTTAAGAAAACACATCTTAGAGTGACATGTGTCACTTTTTAATTAAGGGCAAAGGTCATAAATGACTAACTTACTTATTCCAATTTACTGGTGTTCCTAGTGAACTCTATAAATGTACACTCAAACATGTATACATTCAAATTTTTAACAAAATGAATAACTTTTTAGGCAATTAACAGGTTTTTCGGTTATATTTCTAACGATCGTTATTTTATTATTGCATCGTTAGTCCTTTATATACTATATTTATTTTCTAGATCTGACGCGTCCAAAACGACCCTCTATATCACATTTTCACGACTCGGGTTCTAAAGAGATTTTATGCGAAACAACGTTTCGGACAACTTTTTAGTTTTAACCGAGACCTGAATCTCAACAGAAAATGACCAAAATGCCCTTACGGGATTCTGCTGGAACTTATTATATTTTTAATAAAACGCAGAAATTTGACTTTCGGTTTTGACCCGCTATCATGCGATTTAAGACTAACAAACCTCGTGGCAAAGTAAAATGTCATTCCGAACAACTTTCATGTTTTGTCGGAAGGCTATAACGGACTCGACAGTACTCAAATTGGACGTTTTCAAATCTGCAAGCTTATTACTTTTTTATACACATATTTTTATACAAGTTTTTCTACATGATTTTATCCACGGTTTTATACACACATTTTTATAGACACGTTTTATACACACATTTTTATACACATATTTTTATACACGTTTTTACACACATTTTTATCCACGTTTTAAAAAAAATGCATAAAAATGTGTCTGTAAAAACGTGTATAAAAATGTATGTATAAAATCGTGGATAAAAGCATGTAGAAAAACGTGTATAAAAACGTGTGTATAAAAATGTGTGTATAAAACGTGTATAAAAATATGTGTATAAAAATGTAATAAGCTGGCAGATTTGAAAACGTTCGATTTGAGCACTGTCGAGTCCGTTATAGCCTTCCGGCGAAACATGAAAGTTGTTCGGAATGACATTTTACTTTGCCACGAGGTTTGTTAGTCTTAAAATCGCATGATAGCGGGTCAAAACCGAAAGTCAAATTTCTGCGTTTTATTAAAAATATAATAAGTTCCAGCAGAATCCCGTAAGGGCATTTTGGTCATTTTCTGTTGAGATTCAGGTCTCGGTTAAAACTAAAAAGTTGTCCGAAACGTTGTTTCGCATAAAATCTCTTTAGAACCCGAGTCGTGAAAATGTGATATAGAGGGTCGTTTTGGACGGGTCAGATCTAGAAAATAAATATAGTATATAAAGGACTAACGATGCAATAATAAAATAACGATCGTTAGAAATATAACCGAAAGTTATTCATTTTGTTAAAAATTTGAATGTATACATGTTTGTGTGTACCCCTAAAGAGGTAACCATCAAGCTGCATTTTCGTACTCTTGTTAATAAAGAGAAAGTTGAGTGTTCTGATTGCGTGCTTCCAAAGGCTGCGGCTAACTTGGTTAAGAGCAGATATGAAAATTCTATTGTTGGTTTTTTTGTTGGGAAGGACCCCTCTTTCCCGGTTGTTCAAAATTATGTTTCAAACACATGGAGTAAATTTGGATTTAAAAAGGTTATAAGGAATGATAACGGTGTTTACTTGTTTAAGTTTGCATCTAAAGCTGGATTGGAACAAGTGTTAGAAAGAGGCCCATGGATGATCCGTAAGTCTCCTATTATTCTTAACAAATGGTCTTCTAGTGTGTCTTTGATCACTAAAGTCTCAGTTTGGGTAAAATTATATAATGTGCTTGTTCTAGCTTACTCTGAGGATGGTTTGAGCTTGATTGCTACTCAAATTGGTAAACCGGTTATGTTGGACGCGTTTACTAGCTCTATGTGTGTTGAATCATGAGGTAGAATCAGTTTTGCTCGTGCTCTCATTGAGATTAGTTCAGCCTCTACATTGAAGAAGGAGGTTATTATGGCTATCCCGGAAGAAGAAGGTGATGGACATATTAAAGAAGTTATCCAAGTTGAGTACGAATGGAAGCCTTCGCATTGTGTTGAATGCAAAAGTTTTGGTCATAGTCATGATTTATGCCCTAAACGTGTTAGAGATAAAGTTCCTAAGGCTCCATCTATGGCGGTTAAACCTAGCACTATGGAGGATAATGAAGAGGGATTTGTTGAAGTAAAGAGACGAAAAAAGAATAAAGGTGATGCATCACGTTCTGTTGATGGTATTAGGCTGTCGAAACCAAATTTAAAGGTCCATTGGCAGCCAAAGAAAAGTGTAGATTCAAAAGGAGGCTCTAATACCACATCTCCTAGTGGTACAACAAAGGAAAGTGACAAAGGGGTTAAGGTATCATCTCATTCTCGTGTTAATCATAATATGACCACCCCATTGTCTAATTCTTTTGATGTGCTCAACACGGCTAAAAAGGAGGATGTGCAAAACCATAAGGTTAGTGATCATGCTGGTGCTAGTAGTTCGAATTTACATGTGAACAAAGACCAAGAGGAAAGCCTCTGGTCACAGTTTAATAAAGGAAAGGAAAATGCTAAAAGTAAGTCTTCAGAATTAGAGGATAAGTTTGATGATGATGAAGTTTATATGCCACATGGTGGTGGTTTTACAGATGGCATGGAAGACGATTTGGAATGTTATGATGGCTATGAGACCCATGTGTATGATCTTACGCCACAAGAGCAAGCCTTTTGTGATCGATATGATATCCGCCTAAATAGTCATGGTAGGAAGTAGTATGTTATGTTAGTTATAAGAATGGCCTGTCATTCTTATACAGTGGTTTGGTTTGTAGTTTTCTTTGTAGCTTGTTAGTGCCCATGTAACGGGCTGGGTTGTAGGATTTCACCTACAACTTTTGTACTTAAACGTCTTTTTGGAGTAATACAATTTACCAGGGAAACCCTTTACCCAAAAAAAAACAATGAAATTCATTTTTAACAGTCTACTAAAGGCTTTGTGCAACGAAGGATGAGAAGCCGTTTGGAGAGCTTGGTTGATGTAATACAAAACCACGTTTATTATGATTACATTTAAAACCGGTTTTTTGCATTTTCTCATTGATAATGTCGCAAATTACAGGCCTTGCAGCATACTAATACTGCAGAAGATCACCGTATTGAAAAAGTTAAAGGTATTCACAAACTGTTCATAAAATCTTTTTAACACGATGTTATTACATTATAAAAGCATAGATGGATGGGTCAAGCGGGTCACTGCATTTGGGTAAAAATGGGTAAATATTTAGTATGGGTCAAAGCTGGTTGGGTTGACCTGCAAATAATTTGTTATCCAGCCCATTTGACCCATTCACCTTTTAGGAAAAAAAATTGATTAGACTCGTTTGAGATAAACTACAGCTCACATTTTAACCACTTTATTTTTCATATTGATGCAGGACATAGAATCGTAAAGAAACTGATGAAATTTACAAGGATGGGTACGTATCCTTGTGAAAAAAGTTGAACTTGGCAAAAAGCTTAAGAGAATTCGTTCAAGACTAAGAATCCGGGATTCAAAAAAGTATCAAAGACGTGGTTTTGAAACTATCCTAGTGTTACTCTTCGTTAATGACGACCAGTAAGTATACACAATCGTAAAAACAATGTGAAATGTCTGATTGTAAATTTGTAAGCATGATGGAGATTAAAGAGAATAAACACTATCAAGAAAACCAGGTCTCGCCAGGTTTCACCGGGTCTGACCGGGTTTTCACCGGGTCTGACCGGGTTTCACCGTGTCTGGCCGGAATTTCACCGCGTCTGACCGGGTTTACCGGGTCTGGCCGAGTTTCACCGGGTCTGACCAGGTTTTCACCAAATCTGACCGGGTCTGACCGAGTTTCACTGGGCCTTACCCGGTTTGACCCAAAAAACAATTTTAACCAAATGTGCTAATACATATTTCTGTGCATAAGTTTTGCTTGGTTGAGAATAAACAAATCAAGAAAACTTACCGTATTTCATAATTTTCATATACTTTTTTTGAAAAAACTAAAGTAAACTTTAACAACGAAAATCCTGAAAGTATCACTACGTGAACGCAATTTGGCATATTTTCGACATTATCAAGCTAGCTAGTGTTGCATGTGCTTAAGCTTTGCCTCGGCCTTGAGGCGTCTCACAAGTTTCTCAGCTTCCTCATCTTCACCTGGTACTTTGAGAGCACGGTCGAGTGCATCACTCAAAAAGGCAAGAACTGAACCAGCTTTGTCGCTTTCCTTTCTTAAACTCATCCAATGCTTTATTCAACTCCCACACACTCGTCTCTTCATTGCATGCATGCAGGCGACAAGCTCAGCCAGCAGTCGATCAAGGGGATATCCATATGTCCTGCTCCAGACTCCAGTGACACTTTGATCCATTATCGCCGAAGACATTGTGCATGGTTCTTTGCCAAAACATGCACAAGATTCATACTTGTTGAGTCGAGCAACAAAAGCAGTAGCCTCCATTAAGATATTATAATCATCTTCAGAGGATATCGAATGGCCATTCGATAATGAATGGCCTGGTGCATTTCGAACGACCAGAAGTAATTGTTGTGGGTATTTCTAAAACTTTGTGCAATTCAAAATAAACACTTATTATGAGACGGAGGGAGCATAGTTTATTATTTTCTTTTTAACTTTTACACTTTTATTACAATCCTGTTTAGCATAAACACGAGTTGCGGCGGATTCTATAATGGCATAACTGTCAATTTGTGTATCTTAAGACTATTTTTTTCTTCTCCGCTCGACATTTGTGATACTATCACAAGTGAACTAGTTTATAACCCAATGTATATCTTGCATGAATATTTAATTTGACTTAAAATTAATAATAATGAATGGTGTTTTTTTTTCTTCTTGATTTTAAGTATACTAAAGTTACAAACTTATAAAAATTATGTAATATAACTCGGATTTTAAGATACAACATAGTTTATAAAAAAGTATAAGGGATTGTCTAAAAATGGCCTGAGTACATTGGTTTCTCTGCATTAAACACACGCATTATAATTAGCTACTTCAAAGCAAGAAATGATGAAATTATAGAGCTCGTCACAAGGAGCATAGATAAACACAACGCATTACATGTTGCCATACAGAATCATCATGTTGGGGTAGTCTTTTGGTTGATGAAAGAAGTTCCTCAACTTGCAAATTTTATTTATGATTTCAATGAAAGCGCGATTTACCTTGCTGCGGACAGAGGAATTATCATACTTTGAAACTAATGTTGAACAAGGGCGGAACAAGAACTTTTGACAGACCCGGAGGCAAAACAGCATTACATGCAGCAGCCATTTCCGGATCAAAAGGTACTTTTGACCCTTGATAACAATATTTTAAATGATCTATATCTTTGGAACCTGATCATTCGTATCACTTGCATTTTGTATATACCTAATTCAGTGTCAGTAGTGCCCAAGATCGTAACAAAGTTACGTGACCCAAATCTAAAGTAATTAACACTAATTATACCAAAGTTACGTGTTCCAAATCTATATCGAAAAATGACCTTGGATTTCTCTCACAGAATGTATTTGCATACTTGCTACATGAAGCGAACAAGGTTACACACCATTGCAATATGCTGTTAATCATAATAATATGTTGGCAACATCTGAGCTAGTAGATGCAGAACCCTCCATTGTATATGAAATAGTTAAAGAAGATGACATAAATACTTCAGTCGGTCACATTGCAGCTAGTCGTGTTGTGAAACATTAAAAGTTCTTATGTCTCAGTGTCCTGAATGTTCAGAGCTTCTTGACGGGAAAGGTAAGAACATTTCTCACGTTGCTGTTGAAAACAAGCAAGCTGAAGTAATCGAATTTATTTATGGAGATAAGTCATACACAAGCCTTGTGAATGAAAAAGATGAGGATGGGAACACCCCAACATTTACTTATGGCTTGTGATCTTGAAATGATGGAAGTGGCAGTGGATTATAGGGTCAACATCAATGTAATGAACAATGAAAAACTCACTCCTTTGGACATGGCATCTTCAAGCGAAAAAAGAAAGATATTGTTGGAGGTACACATTTTTATTCTTAATCAACCCTCCTATGGCTGGAACTAACGAATCAATATTTTCAAGTCAAAAAGCAAAAATACCTGGTTCTATAAAAAAGATTTTGTTCTTCTAAAAACTAATAAAGCTTGCTATATATTTTTATAAAACGCTTATTATATGTTTAAGCTGTACATTTTCTTAACTTCTAAAATTAAACTAATGCTTAACATAACTACGATATAGTAAAGGACAGTTTTAAGTCTCACGTATATGATTCTTTCTAAGCTACAGAAAACAGTTCATGCTTAAATCTTTAATATCAGTTAACAAATTAATTTTGCAGCGTGTAGCAGCGACTTCACATGTACAAGATAAAAGAAGTCCCAGCATAAAAATTCGTCCTTGGGATGAAAAAAGAACAGAAGAGGAATTTCAGCTTGTGGAAAATCTTCTTATAGTGGCCACTCTTATAGCAACAGCAACATTTGCAGCAGCTTTTACAGTTCCGGGTGGTTTTGATGGTAACGAGGGTTCCAAACAAGGCATGCCCATTCTGTTAAGAAAAACAGCTTTTAAAGCATTTATGGTCACTAATACGGGGGCGTTCGCTTTATCTTGCGCTGTTTTAGGCTCACGCATTTTGCTATTAGTCTATCGTCTGAAATCCAACCAAGTTGACGAGGAAGATCAGAAGTCAATTCATATTAGAATTGTGGGTATGTATTATACTACAGGAGCTTCCTTGTTGAACATGGTAATTGCATATATCACAGGGATATATGTTGTGCTATCACCAATCCGTGGTTTGGCAATCAACTTATGTATAGTGCCCCTATGGTTTCCGACTTACATGATTTTCTATCCTGTTGGGATTTAAATAACTGTTAACCATTAACAACTACGAGTACGCAACGGATATGGATCAAGTATGGCATATATGATTAACACACAATAAACATAAAGGGAACATACCTCTTGAAGAATCAAATGCTAATGAAACAAAGTGGTTAAATTACCACCTCTACGAGTGCTCACACAAACACGTCCAACGAGTGCGCCCGGATGCTAGCCTTACTTCACGTGTATCCCAAACAACCTTTGTAACACAAACACCCCTGAATAAAGTACCTAAAACCACCCTTGTAATCTGTACCGAAAATCAGGAAGGCTTCCTAGGGTTTCCACCAAACCAGAATAGAAAATTCTTGTACCGAAATTGGGCAGATTCAACCAAAAATCAAAACCACAAACCCTAGCTTGTTTCTATCGATTCTCACGCCTTGAGAACAAGTAAACCAATACCCTAAACCTTCTATGAAAGCTGTGGGATCAGATCACACCTTGAATACCCTTTATGGGAGTACCGAAATTCAACAGGAAGGAGAAAGGTGAACCGAAAATGCAAGAACCCTAATTTGGGTTTGATGTTCTGTTTAATAATGAGCTACGGAGGAGGGAAACGAATTTCAGAGCCTACAAAATTCTTAAGAACACAAATTTTTGTTTGCATCCTTTCTTTTCTTTTCTTGTCAAAATAAAACTCGAGAACAGAGCGTAAAAAACCTCTTTAAACCTTATCATAACTCTTTTTCTCTCCCATCTTCAAGGACCATTCAACCTAGACACTCTCTAGATCCTTGCTAGGCCGGCTACATCACTAGGACAACCTTAGGATCATGTCTTAGTCGTTTTATGTCCAAAGGTTAACATTTAGAAACGTTACGTGAAGTTAAGCGCACTCTAAGTGTTTAACGTGTGTGCCCCCAATAGGCTCACACATTTCTAGTCGTATTGAGCTAATCCAACTCACATATTCCAACAGCTCCCACTTGGGAGTTGGAGTAGCAGACAGCCCATATACTAACGACGGAAACGTCTAGCAACACTCACATTCGTTTTTAAAACTAGAAATGTCTGAGATCAAGTTTCAAAAACATTCTCAGTAGCATGGTTATGTATCTCTTGCTATAATCATCCCTTTGTTCAAATACCGTTAAACCATGGATATGGATCCTAACTCATTCCATATAGTTTAACCATTTAGATTCTCGTTATAGAACTTAATACAGATATACCAAATGTAATCAAGAATCATCTTGCATTACCCTTTGGGTTCGGCCAAACAATTATCTGATTAATTCTGGAGAGGCGCCAATGGTATCATACTGCACATCAAGTGGAGGAACAAATTCTTTGTTGAATACAAGTGTTGTGAATGCTGCTTCACATCACTTCCAATAATAGCCTTTATAACTACCATTTTCAGGTTAGCGTTTGACTTAGAATTAAAAAGTGATATCCACACATACCAGAACTTGTTTGTATTCTCAAGTCTAAGGATGACTTAACTAACCATTTTCAAATTTTACTTATGACAACGGATCCATAAAGTAAACATTCGAAGGTTGGGGTGTCCAATACGCATCCCTTGTGAGTAACATATGAGTTTGGCGGGAACCATCCATATATTCAAAGAATATAACCAACACTCACATTTGCCTTATGTAACAATACTCCCATATTGTTAACCGACAATGGACATATTTAGAATGATAAATCATTCAAGGATTAAATATGCAAATATAGGATAAACAATTGTTATATGAATGATAACAAATACCTCGTATCTTTATTCATCAGAAAATAAAATTGTCTTACAATCCCAATTATCCAAATGACTAATAAACACAGATTTACATGAAAATAAGAAATCTGCTTCACATCACTTCCAATAATAGCCTTTATAACTACCATTTTCAGGTTAGCGTTTGACTTAGAATTAAAAAGTGATATCCACACATACCAGAACTTGTTTGTATTCTCAAGTCTAAGGATGACTTAACTAACCATTTTTCGATATTTTACTCATGACTAAGGATCCAAAAGTAAATAGTCGAAGGTTGGGGTGTCCAATATGCATCCCTTATGAATAACATATGAGTTTGGCGGGAACCATCCATATATTCAAAGAATATAACCAACACTCACATTTGTCTTATGTAACAATACTCCCATATTGTTAACCGACAATGGACATATTTAGAATGATAAATCATTCATGGATTAAACATGCAAATATAGGATAACAATTATTATATGAATGAATAACAAATACCAAGTATCTTTATTCATCAGAAAGTAAAAATTGTCTTACATCCCAATTATCCAAATACTAAAACAACACAGATTTACATGAGACTACTAGCTGGAAGCATTCCAATATTCTAGTATGTTCTAATGCTTTGGAAAGGCTAATGCTTTAGTAAAAGGATCAGCTAAGTTGTCATATGTGTGAACTTTTTCTAACTTTATGTCGCCATATTCAATAACTTCACGAAGGTAGTGAACTTTAGCACGAAATATGTCTAGCACCTTTAGTGATTCCTGATTCATTTTTAAATAACTTATTAATTGCTCTAGTATTATCACAATACATTATTATGGGTTCTTCAATTGTGGAAACAACACCAAGCCTATAATGAAATGTTTCTACCCAAACTGCTTCCTTAGAGCATCCAATTAGAGCAATATACTCAGGCTTCTGCCAGATGAAGGTTGCGAAGATGGCCTTTTGCTTTTTACTCTTCCAGTCAACAACACCTCCATTCAAAATGAATACATATCCAGTCTGAGACTTTAGGTCATCAACATCCGTCAGATATCCAGCATCAGTGTAGCAAGAAACCCTAAGCTCTCATTTTATATCACCTTCGTAAACAAGAAAACATATCCTTAATATTCCCGAGATACTTCATAATGTTCTTAATAGTAGTCCAATGAAGATCACCTGGATTCTGTTGAAATCGGCTTGTTATGTTCTGAGCGAACGTAACATCAGGACAAGTACATCTCACAGCATACATAATAGAATCCACAACGAGGCATATAGGCACTTTTGCAATGCGCTTCAATGTGCATGGTGTTGAAGCACCTTGTGATTTACCCAGTCTTAGCTTTTCTTGCACCACGGGGATACTTCCCGTTTGGAATTCTCCATGTGTATTTCTTTAGATATTCTCAATATAAGCACTTTGACACAAACCAATTAACCGCCTTGATCTATCTTTATAGATCTTGATTCCAAGAATATATGCAGCTTCAACTAAATCTTTCATAGCAAAACACCTTCCAAGGTAGGATTTTACATCTTGTAACATTGGAATGTTGTTTCCCATGATCAATATGTCATCGACATACAAGATTAGGAAAGTAACATTACTCCCACTAGCTTTAGTAATATACACATGGCTCATCACGATTTTGAGTGAAACCAAATTTCTTTTCTTCTCATCAGTCGGTTATTCCATTTGCTAGATGTTGCTTAAGTTCTATAAATGGAACATTTAGCTTGCATACTCAGTTTAGAAATTTTGGATTGACAAAAAAATCTCAGGTTGCTACATAGAGACCTCTTTTGAGAGATGTCCATTGAGGAAGGCAGTTTTGACATCCATTTGCCAAATCTCATATTCATAATACGCGGCTATGGCTATAAGAATCCTAATAGCTCTAATGTCTGCAACTAGAGAGAAGGTCTCTTCATAATCAACCCCGTAGGTTTGAGTGAAGCCCTTCACTACAAGACGAGCTTTAAAGGTGTGTATAAATCCATCCATGTCAGTCTTCTTTTTGAAGAGCCACTTGCTACCAACGGTTTTGCCATTAGGAGGAAGATCAACTAAGTCCCAAACTTCATTGTCTTTCATGGATTGCATTTCCACATTCATAGCATTTAGCCATTTATCAGACTCAAGGTCTAACAATGCAACTTTATAGTTAGCGGGTTCACCAAGATCCCCTAACTCATGCTCCTCAGCATCGATGTATAAGCACATACAATTTGGGGCATGTCGTGTCCTTGTGGACCTACGAATGGGAATGATATCACTTTGAGGTTCATCTGTTTCTAGATCATCCTCTTTATGATGTAAGCTAGTATCTATAGAAGGATGCGTATCTTCTTCTTGAATAATTTCAAGATCTTCTAAACTCCTACTTGTTTCTTGAGTTAAAGACAGTCTCTAAGAATTCAGCATTCGGAACAACAAAGTACTTTGGTTCTCTGGTGGGTGTAGAATGATAACCCATTGTTTCTTTTGGTATTACTAAGATACACTTATAGATCTAGGTTCTATACTTGTCAGCTTTGTAAGAGGAATCTCGCTTAACAGTCCTCACACCCTAGACTTTTAAGTAAGACGCTTAGGGCTTGGCCTTGCCTATATTTGTATGGTATCTTTGTCAACCTTCTTAGTTGGACCATATTAAAGAATGCCTGTTTTAGTCTCAAGGCATTAATCCCAAAAGGACTTTGGAAGAGTTGTTTGACTCATCATGGAGCGAACCATATCTAGTAGGGTTCTATTTCTCCTCTCTGACACACCATTATGTTGTGCGTATAAGGCGGAGTAGAGGGGCGTTAATCTCATGATCCTTTTAGATGGTCCAAAAAACTCTTGACTCATATACTCGCCCTTACGATCAGATGTAGCAATTTTATGTTCTTAACAAGTTGATTTTCTACTTCCTTTTGAATCACTTTAAATGTTTCAAAACACTTATGTTTATGCTTTAAAATTAAACTAACCATAACATACTAAAGACGTCAGTGAAAGTGACGGAAGTCTCATTGTCTTGACGTATCTGGAATGGGCCACATACATCAGTGTGTATTAGTCCAAGTAGATCTTTGGCCCTTTTCACTTGATGTGTGTAAGGTTTTTGTGCCATCTTTCTAGACATGCAAAGGACACATTTTTCAAAAGCCCTAAGGCCAGTTGAATTAAGAAGTCCATCATGGTTGCAACTTCTCAATGCGTTATGCATGTGTCCAAGATGACAGTGCCACAGAGGAGCGAGTCAAGTTTGCTGGGGTCTCTTTTGTTGCTTACGCAGCATACATAGAACTTATTCAATGGTTTATGATTAGACAATCAATTCCAAAATACCTACCTTGGGACAGACTAAAAATAAACCATATTATTCCTAGAAAATTTGATTGTATTATCCACGAACTGTTAACATATCCGTAGTCATACATTGGAACTAAATAATTCCCCTAGTAATAGAGGGAGCATAATGACAATTGTTCAAAACAATAACTAATCCGCTAGGGAGACATAAATGATAAGTTCCAATAGCTTCAACCGCTGCACGCTGACCATTGCCCACGTACAAGCTTAAAGCTCCTGGTTTTAGTTTCTACATCCTCTGTGACCCTGAGTTGTTTAAAATGTGAGTGCCACACCCAGTTTCATAACCTAAGAATTTATCAGGAAAGTATAAGAGTTCTATAGTGAAAATACCTGAACTACTAATCCTTGAGATAGCTTATAAGACTATTCTCTAGGAATTCAGCATTCCGAGCAACAAGTACTTTGTTCTCGGGTGGGTAGTAGAAAGAATAACCCATTATTTCCTTTGGGTATCCTATTAAGATACACTTAATAGACCTGTGTTCTAACTTGTCGGGTGGGTAGTAGAAAGAATAACCCATTATTATAATTCTGCACAAAACCGTCAAATTCCTTGCGCAGAGAGATCAAAATGAGACTCACTCCAAGGCCAAGTGACACGGGGTGCCCCAAACGCTCTAGATTGTCTATATAGCTCTTCATTTTCAGAACGTAAGAGCTAACAGACTGCCCTTCTTCCTGCTTGCAAGAGTGAAATTCTCGCATAGTCTGAAGAAGTTCCTGCTCAGCTTGTTGAGCAAACAGAGTTTTTAACTCCTGCAACATCTCATAAGCACCAAGGTTTTCCAGATTTCGTTGGATATCTGATTCCATGGTCATGAGCATGAGTCCAGCAATTTCTTTTGATCCTTTAACCCATGCAGCATGAGCTGCAAGAGCTTCTGGAGCAACTTGCTGACCAGCTTGAGCTGGGACAAGAGCAGCAGGAATGGGATGCTCTAGATAATTCAACTTATCCTCAACTGATAGTACAATCCTGAGTTGTCTGTACCAGTCAATAAAGTTGGGTCCAGTCAGTTTTTGTTTCTCGAAGAAACCCCTGAAGACCGAATTGTTAGCTGACGAGGTAGTCATCTACAATCAGAAAAAGTTCAAATAATTAGTATTGTCGATAATTAAATTCTTAAAAGAATTAACTACCCAATTAATTACTAATAAGACTAAGATCCAACTTGACCTCCCACTTATTACCGGAGGTCTGACCAACGTGTAAACAAGTGGGGCAAGAGGTAAGCGACGAGCGTTAATTGCATGGAATGCAACTCTTAGTTTTATGAGACTGATGACATTAGTAACTCATATAGTAATGTCAAAAGCATATTTGGTCTCATCTTATGCCTCGAGTCTGAGGTCTGACCAGGTAACTCGATTTAAGTCCACCAAAAAGGAACGTGCGAAAATTAACATAGATCTGACCTATGAAAAAATTTGCCATGAGTTGGAGAGGCCTTAAGGTCTGACTAGAGAGGTCAATCCAAGTGCACGTGTTCTTAATTTGACTGGCATAGACTTAAAATTTCACAAATGGGTATACACATGAATGTGACAAAATCGTGTACAAGAAGCATGCAAAACAACTTGTAGCACAAAGTTAAGAAAACAATTTGTTAACCTTTTTGGTATAGACATCATTTTGTCAAATTTTCTCGGTAGCTCCATTTTGGACGCACAAAGAAGCGGAGAAACAGGTCAGCGCGAAGTGTATTAAAAACCTGACTTCTTTTGGGGAACCTTAGTTACACCCGCCTTAAACTTCTCTTATAAGGCGTACTTCCAATTGACTAATGATGCTATTATATGTTAAGAAACCTATTTTGTTAACATTAGTTTTATAGTTGCCAATATAGTGGAATTACAAATTAATCAAACCCTATATTGTACTCCTACATGCGTCCGAAGACATAAGTAATTCCAATAATTCCCTCATATGCCGAAGCATGTAGTGGGGTAGGACAAGATTAAAGATCAATTCAACCCCATATTGCGCACATGAAAACTAAGATTACACAAGAAATCAAATTTCATAGTTTAATGTCCGTATTAAATTTGTTCAAAACCCCCGTTTCGCAAATAACACATAACTGGTCACAAGGAGTATGATTATGTGTGTAATATTAGACATGTACAACCAAATTTCTCTATAAGTATTAGTCTGTTTTTAAGATTTTTATAAAGTCTATTTGCAAAAATTGAGCATCACATATAAGCAATTAAAACAGACAGAAAATTAGAGTAGAAGTGAAGACGGACTCTTATATTGAAAGCAGTAAATCATATAATGCCTCAAGTTCTCAAAAGAGTATTCCCCAATCGAAAAACCAAAAGACTCTCATTAGGTTTTCTGCTAAAGTGCCTAGATCACCACATCCATCATATAACATGATTGCGTGAGTCTTAAGGCCGAGATAAAACAAGAATAGAATAACATGGCAGCTTAATTAACTTTTAGTTTTAATCTATTCTTATTATCAAGTAACATTAGTATTAATTCTAGGTGTTTATTCATTATTTAAGGCAAGGATTGCATGTCGTTGCTATAATCTTCCAATAAAACAATAAATAAACAAGATTTCATGCAGCCCTAGCATGTTTAATATGTGTGTAACCCATAAAATACCAAATGAGTTGACTCGTGATGCCACTGTTGAGATTTGATAAACTGTTAACCATTAACACTACGAGTACGCAGCGGATATGGATCAAGTAAGGTGCATACGATTAACACACAATAAATAAACAAAAGGGTAAACAAGAAAACTAACCCTTGAAGACAACTACAAATGTTAATGAAACAAAGTGACTAAGATGTCACCTCTACGAGTGCTCACACAAACACGTCCAACGAATGCGCCCGGGTGCTAGTCCTACTTCACGTGTATCCCAAACAACACTTGTATACCAACCACCTCTGAATAATATACCCAAAACCTCACTTGTACTTCGTACCGAAAATCAGAAGGTGAAACTAGGGTTTTCATCGAATTCGGTTAGAACCGAATTTGACCAGATCCAACCGAAAATCAAATAAAACAAACCCTAAATGTTTCTAGCTGTTGTCACTCTTTGAGAACAAGTAAACCAATGTAATATATCTGCTATATAACTTGTGGGATCGAATCACACTCGAAAAACCCTAAATTAGGTTTACCGAATTTGGGCAGAACCAAAAAACTAAGAACCCTAATTTGGGTTTTGGTTATTCGGCTGTTAATTTGGAAAGGGAGGAGTAGCAGCTTTTCTGAGTTTGTAACTATGTGTGTGTCGTGTAAAATGAGCCAGGGAGAGGGCTTTATATAGCCACAAAACCCTACTCATGATAAGGATGTGAAACACACTCCCATCCTTATCACAACTCTTTTACTCCTCCATATCTTCACACAATGAACCTAGACACTTCCCAAGAACCTTCTCTAGCCTTTTATAGCCGGCCACATCATAAGGACATCCATGGGATTCTTGTCTTGGTCATTTTGTGTCCAAATGGTTTACTTAGAAACGTTACGTGAAGTTTTAAACGCACTTTATGTGTTTAACGTATGTGCCCCCAATAGGCTCACACATTTCTAGTCGTACACGGCTAATCCAACTACCACATTCCAACATATAAGTCAAGAATATTAATTTTCTACTTTATCATCAACTAATATACTACGTAATACAGTAGACATATATGTGGGAAAGCTTATGAAAATATGAAAATCTTTGAACAACTTTTTAAAACAATAAGAGATGATATATCGATCTCAAGTGATAAGCACTTCAATCCCTAATTCACCTATATATACCAACACGATAAAACATTCTTAGCCATCACCATTTCACACTTTCTTCTTTGTTTCTTTCAAGTACAATTCAAAAACAACAATGGCTTCTTTTACCATCACTACAACATTTACCACTATTCCCAGCGACAAATCCCAGCCTTCCTGGGCGACTTATCGTTGGGGATACGAATCCCGGGCGACATGTCGCCCGGGATAAGTTGAAGGGGAAAGCTCGCCAGGGAAACTTTCCCGGGTGACATTCCCGAGGGACTTGGTGGGGCCCACATAGTTTCAGTCAAACTAATAAGTGCCACGGTGGATGCTTTTCCCGGGCGACATGTCGCCCAGGAAAGTGGTTTCGCAAAAAAACTAATTAATCCTGATGATAGATTAATTAATTAATTGCGCACAATCCTAGGCGACATGTCGCCCGAGAAAAGTTTCATATACGTAGACTTGTCAACTTTTAAAATGGCTTTGGCGACATGTCGCCCGGGATTGATATGTCATTTTTTTAGTTTCGGTTTTCCCGGGCGACATGTAGCCCGAGATTGACCTGCAATTTTTTTAGTGTGAGTTTTCCCGGGCGACATGTCGCCCGGGATAAGTCTGCATTTTTTTATAGCAGCCTGCACAGCAGGCAATTTCCAGAATTTTTTCGGAAAAAATATACTAAACATCAAACTTGTATAAACCAATATAGACTCTATCCAAATACATCACAACTTGTACCAAAACATAATACAATATAACGGATCAACACATTTGATCTAATAAAGCTAAATCGTACAAAATCCTAATAAACACAATATAGTCTACAAAACGGGGCTTCCTAGTCACAAACCTTGCATT
>BQNB010105601.1:0-23570 GCA_026074375.1 Tanacetum coccineum
GTCGGACAGACTTTTGTCGTTTAGTGGGTTTTCCCGGGCGACAAATGTCGCCCGGGAAAACTTCGTCACCTGTTCTACTTTTCCTTGTAGTGATAACTTTTTTTTTATAAGCAAATTAATACATAAAAACCTCTCAAAAGTGAGAAGCCCAAGGGCATACATCAAAAGAATGCAGCAGGGACATCAAGATGAGAACCAAATACAAACTAAAAGAGAATACAAAAGGCCACAACATGAAAAGACATAAACACAATATCAAATATCATATGTTAGAAAGGTCCACCCAAACATGCCAGTTTAAGACTTTCTTTTCCTTACGCAATCTCTTGAAAAACCTTAAGAGGGAAGAAGATTGAACCCGTGGAAAGATATCGACCTTTAGCTCTTCGTGCCTTTCTTCAATCATAGAAATGGACCACCTTATATTTCCACGCCTACAGGGATGACACCAGGACACAATTGGAGCAGGTGAATTTACGAAAAATTATACGAAATGAGGAACACACATTTTTGGGACCAGGTGCACTTAAGAAAAATCGAGGTTTTTTACAAAAATTAAAACTACGCCGCAAAATTTAATGGGTGTCCCGAGACCCTCCGGGACACTCCCTACACGCCCATATATGCCATATTAAATAATGTATCAGGCGCCATTGAAGATAGATTTTTCATAGTCGGGGATCTTATTCCGAGAGATCTCGACACCAAATCCATAAATGATAGGTTACCCCACTGGCTTAGACATTTACGCCATATAACTAGACATTGAACATGAGATGAACATGTGCTCTCTAGTCTCAGGACGATCACCACTTAAAAGACAAAGAACAGATGGAACATCAATACCTTACGAGTCGAGGTTAGTTAAGAGAGGGAGACTATGAAGCACGAGACGCCAAATAAAAATATTTATCTTTTTCAGGATAAGGGAAATCCAATCATGGGCCATTACATTTGGGCCCCCGGCCGAACTAGAAATAAACAAGAAATCCAATCATGGGCCATTACATCTGGGCCACGGCCCAACTAAACAAATAATAAACATAACGGGCTGGAACTAAGCCCAGAACCACACTGGCCACGGCCGGATGCAGCAAGACTGCGCGGATCGGTCACAGGCCGCTTCCGCAGGCCATCCACGGATCAACTAACATCCGCGGAAGGTAATCCGCGTCCGCAGTCACGATAACCGCGGACCCTTGCCCGACCTAGTACTAGACTCCCCTATAAAAGGGATCATTTGACACACCAAAAGGTACAATTTTTCTCACTCCTTCCAATACACACACATACTTTCTGACAACATGTGTACTTACTCTCACGCCGGAGTCTAATCATGGGGTCCGTCTCCATGGTAAGGCTAACGGTTTACTTTCACTTATGCAGGAAATCATTTCAATTACTTCGTTTAGTACAAGATCTAACCCCAAGAGAGCTTGAAGGTCCAACCCAACAAGCGATCACATATTTTGTACTAACAAGTTGGCGCCATCCATAGGACACATACACAACTATGTTTCTCAAAATACTCACCTTGAGCGAACAAAAAAATCTTGTTCCCACTCCGCCCACATCCGCCGTGCGAAACACAGTGGG
Source organism: Tanacetum coccineum (assembly GCA_026074375.1). Lineage (NCBI taxonomy): Eukaryota > Viridiplantae > Streptophyta > Magnoliopsida > Asterales > Asteraceae > Tanacetum > Tanacetum coccineum. The sequence continues at coordinate 1,597 of BQNB010105601.1, forward strand.
AAAAAGAAATGAGCAAATGTTAAGAGACCCAAATCGGCCAGCATCCGACGCAGCCCTCCGTGAGTACTGTGACAAGTATTATCATCAGTTGTTACCAATAATAGCTGAAAAAGTCCATCAAGAAAAAGTGTAGCAAGAAAAGCTGAAAGTAGTGAAAGCCCGTCTTAATTTTGAAGGATGTTCCGAAAAAAAACTCAAATTCCAAGAAGTATCACAACACTCCGAGTCCAGGACACTGGACGCAAGAGATCTCAGGAGGAAGCTAAGGTCCAAACGCTCCCGTAGCATGTCCGGAAGTCCTGAACGAAACCCTAGCGTCTTCTCCAGGATAAGACGTGACCGGTCGGAATCCCCCAGGCATAGGCCGGAAGGAAGAAGGGATGGAGGGGTCTTCAATATACTAGGAGGTAAAGGAAAGAGTGTGTCAGCGCACTCGGAAAGCCGCTACCACAGTTACCATTCAAGAAGAATGGATCTCGCTCCAAAAAAGCGTTACCATGAGGGGACATCATTATGAGATACAGAAGCATTCTCTGAAAGCGAAGATAGCAGGGGTGGACATTGGAAGTCAAGGCCGAAGAAGGCAAATTCAAGCATTGAAGAAGATGAACTATCCCAACCATGGGTATTGGTATGTGCCTAAATACACATACCTTTGACCTTTAAAATCGGACTTAAATGACAAAAAACGTACCAAAAATACATTGTATTTGTATGTTTTCATTTATATTGTGCAGGAAACGGATATTCGACAAAAGGACGAAAAACAAAGCCAAAAACGACAAAATCGAGCATGGAATGGAAAAGCGTGGAAAAGTCAAAGTCAACCAAGTCAAAGTCAACCCCGACAAAGTCAAAGGTCAAAGTCAAAGCCGAAACCGAAGAAATGTTAAATGGGCCCACCCGTACCCATCTAATGGGCCGGGTCAACCCATTTAAACATCATGAAGACCAAAAGGCCCAATACCCTCTTTTTAAATGAAACAAGGCCCAATCCCTTTTTAACGGCTGTTAGCCCAAAAGCCTAACCAGTTAACCCTTAAAACCAAACGTTGTTAGTCCTTAGGGACTGTACGTGCAAAACATCAACACTCCCTGAGGGGCTTAAACTGCCACATCCATAAAACTTCTACACCACAAGGACCATCACTGCAAACAACTTATACAACATTAGGGGCCACTTTTGCCAAACCATCAAAACATTTACCCTGCACCCCTTAAACCAAATTACCCGCCAAAACCACCATTGTCACTTTCCTTGCCTCGTTTACTGTTCACACCAGCCAAAACCATCCCTTTCGCCTCACCCCACCCCAAGAAGTCAAAGGCCAAGTTGGCAATCCTAAACCCATCTATTGGACAATGAAAACGACAACAAGATGAAAGGTTATGATCAAAGGGATTGGGCTCCAAGCAAATTTTAATGGCCAAGATTGATTTTTAGACTTACCTCACAACAAAAACACAGCTCTTGAACTCTCTCACCAAAGAAGCACAACAAGAGGACCAAGACTTAGTATAAATGTAGGACCTTAGTGTAGCTTATCTTTTTGGTCGAATTTTTGTTTAAGCAAAACTTGTATTAGCAAAATTTGTACCAATTTAATACTGTCTTTTTAATATTGTCACTTAAATTTCTGTCTTTAAATTTCTTGCATTGTATTTTCTTTAAGTTAATGAAAATTTAAGATTACCTTAATTGTCTTTAAATACTGTTGTTTAAGCTCATATATAAGCTTTTAAGCCATTAAAAGCCTATATATAAGTTTGTTTTCTATTCTGTCAAAAAATTCAAAAATCACAAAAAAAATCCAAAATCTGTCAAAGCAAAGGAGCAAGGTTTATTGTGGATGGCCTTGGGTTAGAGCTTCTTGGGAAGCATATAGGTTTGTATAAGCTGGTTTGAGAGCTTATTTCATTGCCAAAAGCATTGGACCTTTGTAAGTTTCCATTTTTAAATTTTTGCTTATTTTACTGTTCATGTGCTTATTTCCTGCTTATTTATGCTTATTGTTGCTTATTATGTTGTTTTATGCTTACTAGTTCTTGTTTGTTGCTTATATGTCTTTGTTTGAATTTTTTGCTTAAAACTGCCTTTGATTTGCCTTTTACTGCTTATTACTCTTTTGCTTATTTAAGTGCTTATTTTTGTGTTTTATTTACTGCTTATTGCTCATTAGTGCTTGGTTATCATCTGTTTTAAACTATCTTAGCTTAAATCACTTTAAATCAGTCTTAAAATTGAATTTTCAATCTTAAAGGGGTGTTTGGGATAAGAACTCAAAGTGGGTCATTTTGGTTATTAAACCATTTGGGTCATTTGGTGAACTTTGACAAGCACATTTTAGTGATTTTAATCAGTTTTAAAAAGGTTTCAAAGTCTTAAAGTCTGTTTTTAAAGTTTTTCTAAGTGGTTTTGGAAACTGTTAGTTCAAAACAGTGTATTAAAGTGCTTATCTGGTTTAACTTTTAAACCAGCTTTTGAGCTTTGATTTTGTGTTGTTTTTAAGTGTAGAATGCAGTAGAGTCAAGTCTTTTTGGTTTACTTTTGACCAAGTCAAAATCTGTCAAGGGGTGTCAAGTAATTTTTAGTGTTAAAAAGCCAATTTTCATTTTAAATTTTGAGTCACTTAAAATTGTTTTCAGCTCTTAAAATTTTGAGCATAAGCTCATTGTCAGTCCATCTCCATTTGTTTTCACTTGTTTTTCATTTTAAAGCTTATTTTCCAGCTTATTTTCAAGGCTGCAATAAGCCCTTTATTTTTTACAAAAACAAAATCAGCATGTGCTGATGTGCCAACAGCCCTTTTCACTTAACTTTTTTATGGCCTTACTGAATTTCAAACTCACTTTATTTTATTGATTCTTAGAGCTTATTGTGACCAAACAGCTATTTTCAAATTTACCCATTAAAGCCATAAGGTTTCATGTTTAGGCTTAAAAATAAGCCCAAAGGTTGTCCCCTAGGCTGTTGGTAACCTGTTTTTAACCCATTAGCTTATTTGCTTTTTCTGCATTATCTGTCTTAATTCCTTGGCTTATTTTAGTTCAATTTTGCTTATTAGGTGTAGTCAATCATCTGTTTTTGCTTATTTTGTTTTTAGCTAGCTTATTTGCCCCTACAATGCCTAACTGATTTCCCTTAATTAGGACTTAGTTAAAAAAAACCAAACTGCCAGCTTTTTCAGCTTAACTTCCAGCTTATTTTTTAGATTTATAAAAAGTCCCTATTTTATATTTGCTTATTTTTGTCTGTTTTACAAGTTTTTAAAAAATATATATATATATATTTATCAAAAAGGGAGGCCAAGGATTCGAACCCTGGACCTCCCTTTTAACACACCAAAGCCTCACACTCACACTCTGCTACCAAACGTGCCCTTGGGTCTTTTCTGCCTAAGTTTGCACAAATAATTCTTTTAACCTCTCTTTTTCCTTTTTGCTTATCAGCCCTTTAGGGCTTATTTCTGGCTTATTTTTAAGCACTTTTTCAAAAATCTTATTTTTCTTGTATTTAGCACACTTTTAGCTACCTTTCAGTATTTTTTTAGATTTTTTCATTAAAGTTTAGTATTTTTAATCAATTTATCTTTTCAAAACTGTTTTTAATTCATTAAAAATTCAAAAAAAATTCAAAAAAATATAATTCTTTTTTAAAAAATTTTCTTTTATCATTTTGCACTTAGGAAATTAATTTTGCTTTCATAGGGTTAATTTTACAAAATTTGAGTTTTTAAAGAACGGGATTCGAACCCCGTTCTCGTTTTTAGGTTGAATTCATTTTTAGCTTTCTTTTTTTAGTTTTCCTTAATCGTAGAATTAGTAAAACCCAGTTTTAAAATCTTCAATTCATTCAAGCACTCGATCACGAACGTTTTCTCGCTTTTCGATTCATGCTTCGTTGGGAGACGACCCGAGGGATTTTTGATTTTCCTTTGGATAAAAGGAATTGATTTGAATCTCTTGGAATTCTTACTTTACTATATTATAATTGAATTATAATTTTGAAATTATCCTTATATATTTATTATAATTTATATATACAAAAAGGTTAATTTTAAGGTTATCAGGTACGCAAAGAGAAAGATCCCTTCACACCCCGTATCCGCTACTTCGAACTCCCAAAAAAGAGCCGGATGCCAAACAACGTCAAAACATATGACGGAAGTGATGATCCGGAAGATCACTTGAAAATCTTTCAAGTAGATGCAAAGGTGGAACATTAGGAAATGCCGACATGGTGCCACATGTTTAATTCTACACTCACTGGGTCCGCTAGGGTATGGTTTGACGACCTACCTCCAGAATCCATAGACAGCTATGATGATTTGAAAAAGGCATTCCTAGTGTATCAAGGATCCGGTAGAAATCCACCACATCAAGCAAAGAGAAAGGAAATCCACAGAAGATTTTGTGCAAAGATTTAAAGCTAAGAGTAGGCATGTCAAGGGAGCCCCAGAATGCATGAGAATCTCTGGATTCATGCACGGAATCACCAACCCCGAGCTCATTAAGCGTCTGCACGACAATATCCCAAAGTCAGTGGATGAAATGATGCGGGTAACCACATCGTTCCTCAGGGGAGAGGTGGCAGCTTCCAATCAAGCACGGAAGAAAACACTTCCGGCATGGAAGCAACAGGAAGTAGGGAGAAAACAAAATTTTGACAGAAGGGGAGATTTTAGGAATTAGCAAAGATTAGAGCGGAGACGTGACAAGTTCACACTCCTCACAAAATCCCTAAAAGAAATTTTGGCTCTAGACAAAGGCAAATTCAAGGCTCCGCCACCAATGACAACCCCCGTGGAAAAAAGAAACAACAACAAGTTCTGTGAATTTCATGGGGAAGTAGGACATAACACTGATGAGTGCATGCATCTGAGAAGACAAATTGAGGAATTAATCAAGAATGGAAAGTTGTCGCACGTGATCAAGGAGCTAAAATAAGGTAGCGAAAAGGATCAGGCAAAGGCAGCAAAGAATGGGGAAACATTTGGAAAGGATAAGCCTTTGGCAATCTTGATGGTTCAACCATGGAAAGTTGTAGTAGTAGTATAGGCAAGACTCGGGGGTTGTTATCGTTCTCTAGGGAATAGGTTGGGAAGGCTTGATCATGGTATAACAGAATTCTAGGGGTTGAGAGAAGATTATTTTTGTGTTTTTGTATTTTATGAAAGCAAGTAAATCTATGGTTTGAGAGGTTGGCTTGTTTAACTAATAATTAAACTAACTAATATTTATACTACTGGTGATAACTTTATGATAATTAAATCTATTTACTTAATCATGCATTACTTATCAGATTGCTTCTCCTAATCCTGTTGCCTTGTCACACTTGTCGATCTGTGTAAGTATTTCCTAGGTCATGAACGGATTACACGAACCCGCCATCTATTTAATATTCCGTTAAGGCAACACACAAGTAAGGTAGTATGAAGACTATTACAAGGCCCCTAAGAGTATATTAAATGTTTGTGAAATATCTTAAGAGGGATCAACCATATAAGGGGGTAAGGTAGTATGAAGACTGTTACCCGATGGTATCCTTTCTACGCATTCGCGTTTCCCTAGACGTGTCTACAGCTATACAGACAAAAGCTGGTTTTCTAAAGCCTAGCGTGCACATTCATCAACAAGAAGAAACAATAATAGGATCTACAATCCGACTTTCATGCAATCATAAGCAAATACAAAGGAGGGTTTAGCCTCACATGTTATAATGAAAGCAAGAAGATAAATCAATCACACAACACATAGACATATTGAATGATTAATGATAAATAACCTTACTTGAATTAAAACATGAATCCAAGATAGTACAATAGGGTTTTGAGGTCCTAAAAACGACCTATGAAGCTGATACAAAGGCTAGGGTTCATCTCCCTAAAGTTATACAAAGTTACACACTTAAAACCCTAAAATCGGTTTTATATATATAGAGATATCACTGCGACGACATCGCTTTGTAATCCTGACGCCGTCGCCACATAGATGGTTCTAGATCTACTTTAAGTCGGCCACGTCCTGACGCCGTTGCTGAATCTCTGACGCCGTCACCATGAATGTCATGACGTCGTCGCTTTCGTCTCCAGGCTCTGAATGAATAATTCTTCATGGTTCTTGGTGTAGAGTCGTAGTCTTGTCCGTTTCTTCTCCAAATGAGCCCAAGTCACGTGTATTTCCTCCAAATGCCATCCAACTGCTAAAAACCCGAAAACAAACGATTAAGCACATAATCTGGGCATATTTGCATGATTTAAGGGGTTCAATGACCCCGAAATTGTGTATAAAATAACACCTCATCATTTGTATTAACAATCTCCCCCTTTTTGATGATGACAAAATATAAACTCATTTTATGTAAAAATGAAAATTTCAAATTATTAATGAATTTTGATCCATTTCTCCCCCTTTTTGTCAAAGTCAAAAAGGATGATCGTCGAATTGTAAAGAGAAAGAAATCGACGATGCCAAGACTCCCCCTTGATGTATGCTCCCCCTTATTTGGGGCACCAAGGGATCGATCTTATGAGATTCTTTCTACAAAAAAATGTGAGAAGTACAAGTGCAAGAATATATCCCCAACTAGTAGCAATATATCAATTCATGCAAGTAAACCATAAAGTAGTTTCATTCATCAATTAAGAAACTCATACAAGAGACATACTCTATGCAAGGAAAATAAAGCTAATTCTAACCAAGGAATATTAACGCATGAATTACACCAAAATCTAAACATACTACATAAGGTAGATAAAGTTAATACTACATAAATCCAAGATGATCCTTGATTCATAGGAAATGACTTTGAGCAAAAGGTTAAGGCGACATATTATGAGGTGACATGACCAAAATTTTTAAGGGTGAGGAGGAGAGAGTGAAGAGATGGCGGAAGTAAGAAGATACTCAATATGAGCAAACATTAGGTTCATCTCATCCCTAAGAGAGAAGATGAGGTTTTGGTTGTGAAAGCAACAAAGACAAGTTGATCCATGATAGTCATGGTAGTTGAAGTAAATAGGATGACCCATGAGAGGTGGTTGAGGTGGTGGTTGTGGTGAAGCTAGTGAAGGAGAATCAAGAATTTGATCAAGAGGGGTGATTGGTGACAAGGAAAGAGTGATATCTAGGGAATGATGATTTTGGAGTGGAATTGGGTGTGAGGGTCTTGGAGGTGCATCAATGAGATTTTCAAGAAAAGGATTGGATGGTTGAGGAAAAGGTGTGTCATTAGAAGTAGGAGGTAAGGATTGAGGTTTTGATTCAAATGAGGAGGATGTAGTGCCAAAGGTAGATGATGTATCTTTGGTTGACGGAGTTTTTGATGGTGCATTTGGTGGAGATGGAGAAGAGGATGTTGTTATGGGAGAAGGTATGGTAGTAACATATTCTTAACTAGAGATGTTGACAAAGAGTTGTCTAGGTGGAATGATGGTTAGTTTAATTTTCTTGGAAGGGTTAGAGGAGGAAGCCATGAAAGTAAGATATGAAGGAGATGAAGATGATAAGAAGAATGGTGAGGATGGGTATTTAATTTAGAAGGAGTGGATTAAAGAGGTAAAGCATAAGGTTTAGAAAAGGAGATTCTAAGAATGGTTAGCAAAATGCAAGAAATGTAGTTGGGTCTAGAAGAGAGGATAGTCAACTACATAAAAAATCAGAAGATACAGTAAAAATTCCATGACTCCTGTTGGCGGTCCCATATATATGGTGGCGGTCCCAGATATATTTGGGGTCCGCCCTATATTTATGGGGGCCGTTTTCTAGAGAAACGAATTTTTTCCAGTTTGTTAGATTTTTGTAAATCCTGTACAGAAAAAGTTTCCTAGATTTTTCCCTCTGGCAGTCAATCCTATTTCACCAAGAATCATCTAATACTTCCTAATAATCAAATTCACAATGCTAGCTATCCTAAATTCTATTAAAGAAGCAAATATAGGCATATTGACTCAGAAATTGTCAGAAATAACCATAGTGTATCAAAGTGCATGCAAGCAAGGTTTAGGATGATAAAATGGAATGATCATCCATGTAACACCCCGATAATTCACATAGCAGCGGAAGCTAAATTGGGGGTATTACTTCATGAATCAACAATCATAATAATAGAAAACGACTCAAAAGAGACGTTTTGGAAAATTTAGTTATCATTCATTAGCATATAAGAGTTTTACAAAAAGAGGTCCCAAAATACATTTAAAACATAAAAGTTGAATGATAACAAATTTGGACGCCTTCAAGTCCATGCCACTCCATGCCTTAAACTGCTTAGTAACATGAGATAAACATGCTAAAAAGGTCAACACAAAGGTTGAGTAAAATTCACAGGTTTGCAATATAATGGTTGAATACAAGTTTATGTAATAATTGCAACGAATACAATTAACATAGTAAAACAAATTTATTGCTCTAAGCTCATGACACCGAAACCTTAAGTATATGTTATTCACAATTTGTTGCCCCAACGGGTGCTTTGCCAAACACCCAGAGTTCCTCAAATAAAATGCGTTCGCTAGCCATGTATGTACCAGACTCTGGACGGGGAAGTTCAGTCCCAATAGATCTATTCACGGCGTTCGCGCTTACTTCGAAAAGTACTTAACGGTTCATGATAGTGGGGCCTTTTGGCAAATGGAGGTAACTTAGGCAATAATAAATCAAGATAACATACAATTGGAAAATACTTGTATTCATGGTTTATAGCATATATCTCCCCACGGAGTTTAGAAAACATGTAAAGGTGAGACTATGAACTCACCTTAATAGGGAAATATGATTGATGGCAAAAGTAAATCAAATGGAAGTAAACGGCTTTGTCATGCAACCTGGGGTAATATGTCAAGTCTTAGTTTGATTGATTATATTCCAAAACTTTATTTCATAAAGTATAACGTAAATATTATTTCGATTGATTATATTCCAAAACTTTATTTCATAAAGTATATACCAAGAGTATCACTGTTCGGGCTATCATAATCCAAAGGTCATGTAGTAAACGTTTGAGGAGCTAGGACACTTTAAATTGTAAATCCAGCAACTCGTCAAAATGTCTACCCAAATGAAATCCCCTCACATGAAACTCCCTAGTAACGTGATACGTTATAGTTTAATTGATAAGATTTTATCTTTTTAAGTTTCTTCAAAAGCTAGTGGATGATAAATTATGTTAAATACTTAACATAATTGATTTATATGTTTCGATCGATGAATGAACGATAAATGTGTCGGGTTTTTAATAAAATCGAGTTTTATAATGTTTAAACATATTTTTGTTATTAAATATAAAAATATTATATTTTATACCTTTAAGAATTCAAAAAAATGACAATATATACTCTTGGTATATATTAATTTACAATTTAAACCCTTTATATATAATTTTAAAACATTTAACCTTTAACTTTGAAAGTTGGCAAAACAGACTCTTGTAGTTTAACTTTAGGATATTTATATTTTTAGCCCAAAAAGTTAATAAGTTTCAAAAGTTACAATATATACCCCTCATGCATAAAACGATTTGCGTTTTTTATCCAAAATCATATACTTTGTATTTTTCGAATCCAATTTAGTTTTGCAGCATCTAGCTTATTACAATAAGCTAAAATAATTTAATAAGTTAAGTTTACGAGCTTAAAGCTTATAGAAAGAGCTTGTGAACTAGAAAGATCAAAATGGGCATGTTTGGTTTAGGAAAACCAAAAATGATCTAAAATAATACAAGAGCTTATGGAATGAGTAGAAAAGCTTACTAGTACACGAATGGATGAAAATGGGTGATATGGTTAGAAAATGGCTTGGAGATGAATCAAGAACCTTTTCCTTCTTAACCTTGGCTTCTAAGTAGCTTATATTTTCTCTCTTCTCTTACTTGGATTGATTAGAACATGATTTTGAGGTAGTTTGAAGATTAAATGGTAAATTATGGAAGCATGTATGTGTTCGTGTATATATAGGGTCCAAAAATGAGTAGTGGCTAAGTTTGTGTGGAGTGGTGGCCAAGGTGAGCTAGGAGTGATGGCCAAGGGTTACTAGGTATGACTAAGGAGAGCTAAGACTAGCTTTGAAAGGTGTTAAGAGGTGGTGAGGGGTTCGGTTAACAAGGGTGGTGACAAGGAGGTTTACTTAGGGTGCAAGGTGGCTAGGTGGTGACAAGGAGGTGATGAAGGTGCTTAGCAAGGTGGTAGGCATGGTGGTGAATTATAGAGAAGGGTGGTAGCTTGGTTAGACCTAGTTTGAAACTAGTTAAGGTGTTACGGGTTCATTAGGGTTTCGGGTTAGGGTTTTGGATTTAGGATGAGTTGATGTAATGAAATGGAGGGAAATATAGTTTAAATGTGATGCTTAGGAGACTTGTAACTTGTGCTTAAAAAGTGGTACAAAATCCCTTAAGAAATTGGAGGGAAAATGGCTTAAGTTTAAATTCGTGCATTGTCGGGTTATACCTTAGGTTTAAGGTGTTGTACTAGGGTTTTGGAGGGAAAAGGTATTCGAATTTGGTGCATTAATAACTTGTACACATGCCTTGAAGGCTTGTATATTAGTTTTGTATGTAATCATTACATATAGTTAGGGTTTTATTATAAACGTTAACGTTTAAAGTCCATTTTGATATAACATTTTAAATTATACGTTAAATAGATAACTTATGGTAAAAATGGAGTTTAAAACATATTGCTTGATATATTATAACGTTTACTTGATATAAACGTTGATGAAATTGGCATTGGTAGGTTACGTGAGGTCGTTTACTTTGATTATGTAAGTTACGTTACATAATGGGTGGAATAAAGCAAAAATCTTTCCATGAAAATGTTTGCATCAAATTTAATAGATGGAAATTACACTAAGGAAAATTGTATCTAATTTAATAGATGGATAATTATATAAAGGAAAATTGTGGGTTGTTATAGTCTCCCAACCTTATAGAAATCTCGTCCTGAGATTTAGTTGGATATTGGAGTGATGTTTGAAAATAGATGTGGATACTTGGCACGAATTTGATCTTCGCATTCCCACATAAATTTTGGTCCTCTTTAAGAGTTCCATCTTACTTTGACTATAGGAATATGACTTTGTTTCAGTTGCTTGACTTCACGATTAATAATTTCTATTGGTTCCTCCACAAAGTTGAGTATGTCATCGAGCCGAAGGTCTTTCATTAGAATGACAAGGGATTCGTCGGATAGGCATTTCTTTAAATTAGAAACGTGGAAGGTACTGTAGACATTATAGAGTTCTTCAGGAAGCTCAAATTTGTATGCCATTAGGCTGACTCTTTTAAGGATCTTAAATGGTCCAATGTACCAGGAGTTAAGCTTTCCTCGTTTTCCGAATCGGATGACACCTTTTCGTGGTGACACTTTTAACATAACACGATCTTCGACTTGGAATGCAAAGGCTTTCGCACTTACATTGGCATAATCCTTTGTGTCTCTTGCAGCTTGCAAGCGTTGTCAAATTTGTACTTATTTTTCGGTGGTTTCATGTTTATCTCTGGTCCCATGAGTTGGACATCTCCAACTTTGGCCCAGCAGACAGGTGATCGACACTTTCGACCATAGTGCATAGTTTGGTGTTGCCTTAATAATGCATGGTAACTGTATTGTAGGAAAATTCTACCTAATGGTAAGTGTCTTACATCCTTTTCCACATTTTATAACAACAGGCTCGAAGCATGTCTTCGATTTGTTTGGATGGTTCTTTCACTTTTTACTTCTGTCTAGGATGATTATGCCGTATATCATCGTCTAATTGAGTAACCAAAGCACTTTTGCATTGTTGCCAGAATTTCTAGATTGTGAAAGGCTGTCACGATTCGAGGATGATGGATATCAGCCACTCCATGCCGTGAGACTTTTTCCTACAACCTTGTAAGGGTTTCCATACTATCTGCGACTTTGGTAGGGATGAAATATGCTGATTTGGTTATGGCGGTTACAATGACCCAAATTTGTGTCAATGTCACTTATGTTTTGGGTAGTTTCTGTAACGATGTCCATTTTATTCTTTCCCATTTCATTGTAGGAATCTCTGGTTGTATCAGTAAGCCGGATGGCTTCTGACATTCTGCTTTAACTCTAGAGCATGTTAAAACACATTGCCAAACTTATTCATCGATTATTGCCTTAATGTTAGGCCACCAATAGAGTTTCTTTAGATCCTGATACATCTTGTCAGAACCTGGGTGAATGGAATACTTTGATTTATGGGATTAATACATGATCAAGTCCCTTAAATTACCAAAGAATGGTAACCAACTTCGATTCTTGATACATCAGTTTCCATCAGGACGTACTTCAAATGCTTTGTCCATTCCTCGTAGGTTCTCAGTTTCGATGTTCTCTTCTTTGATTGCCTCAGTTTGGGCTTCGAGGATTTGTGATGGTAATTTTGGGTAAAGGGTCATGACTAATGCCCTGACTCAGAGTGGTTTAATTTGTTCCTTCCGGCTTAAGGCATCTGCTACAACATTTTCCTTTCCAGGATGGTAATGAATCTCACATTCGTAATCTGCGAGCAATTCTAACCAACAATGTTTCCTCATGTTCAATTCTTTCTAATCAAGGATGTGTTGAAGGCTTTTATGATTAGTGAACACAGTACATTTTGTGCCATACTGATAGTGTCTCTAAATTTTAAGAGCGAACACTACTGCTCCTAATTCGAGGTCATGTGTGGTATAGTTCTCTTCATGAGCCTTAAGTTGTCAGGATGCATATGCAATAGCTTTTTCTCTTTGCATTAACACCGCTCCTAGACCTTGATGTGATACATCATAGTAAACGACAAAATCGTCGTTTCCTTCTGGTAATGCTAAGATTGGAGCTTCACATAGCTTCTGTTTTAGCAGTTAGAAGGCTGACTCTTGGTTTTCTCCCCAGATATACTTCTTGTTTTTCTGGGTTAATTCAGTCAAAGGCTTTGCAATCTTCGAAAAACCTTTGATAAATCTCCGGAAGTAGCCGGCAAGTCCTAATAATTGACGTATCTCTATAAGTGTGGTAGGAGATGCCTAATCCTTGATTGCTTCAATCTTGGCGGGGTCAACGTGAATTCCTCGGCTATCAATTACGTGCCCAAGAAATTGCATGGTTCTGATCCAGAAATCACATTTGGAAAACTTGGCATATAATTTCTCCTTTTTGAGTAATTTCAAGATTATTCTCAAGTGATCTTCGTGTTCTTCTTTTTTACAGGAGTAGATAAGAATATCATCGATGATAACTATCATAAATTTATCCAAGTACGGTTTACACACACGGTTCATGAGGTCCATGAACACAGCAGGCGTGTTAGTTAAACCAAATAGGATCACTTGGAATTCGTAGTGTCCGTATCGTGTTTTGAAAGCAGTCTTAGGAATATCCTCATTCCTGACTCTCAGTTAGTGATAGCCTAATCTTAAGTCAATCTTTGAGTAAGTACTCAAACCTTGAAGTTGATCGAATAAATCATCGATCCTGGGTAATGGGTAATGATTTTTTATGGTGAGTTTATTCAACTCCCGATAACCGATACACATTCTGAAAGATCTATCTTTCTTTTTAACAAATAAGACAGGAGCTCCCCAAAGCGAAGTACTTGGTTGGATAAAACCTCGGTATGCTAACTCTTGTAGTTGGTTTGATAGTTCTTGCATTTCTAAAGAAGCTAATCTGTAAGGTGCTCGGGCTACTGGCGTCGCTCCTAGAATTAAATCGATTTGGAATTTTACTTGGCGAACCGGAGGAGTCCGAGTAAATCTTTAGGAAAAACTTCCAAAAATTCTCTAACTACTGGTATATCTTCTAGTTGTCTTACATCTGACTTCTTCTCCATTACTTGGGCTACAAAAATTTGACATCCCGTGTATACATATCTTTCAGTTTTAATACAAGATATGAGGCTTAGTCGGGTTTTACTTCGATCACCTTGGATGATTAAATTTTCACCGTCGATGGGGATGTGGACGACTTTCTCATCACAGAGAATTTTGGCATGATACTTGGATAACCGATCCATACCAATGACAACGTCAAAACTACCGAGTTTAATCGGCATAAGATCAATTTAGAAAGGTTGGTTTAACAAAATCAAAGTGCAACCCTGGATAATGCTATTAGTGGCTACTAGGTTTCCATCGGCCATTTCAATGTCATAAGTGTTATCTAATGTGATTGGTTGGATATTAAGCATAAAAGCAAGAGATATGGATACAAAACTTTTATCGGCTCTTGAATCAAATGATACTCTAGCTAGATGTTGGTTTAGAAGGAACGTACCCGTGACTACGTTTGGATCTTGGTGAGCATTCTTGTCCCTCAGCATGTTTATGCTTCTCCCTATGGGGCACTGTTGTTTGCTTTTGGGCACTAATTTCTGTAATGCCCTTTCTCTTCACAAGCATGACAAGTCACTGATACTGGTTGCAGGTTGCTTCCAGTGGCTAGCCCTTTGTTATTGTAGTTCATGGTCAGATGACCTGCCTTGTTGCAAGTCTGACACTTGATAGTGCAAGGTCCTATGTGATGCAGTGAGCATCTCTTACACAAAGGAAGGCTTCCAGTATACCTATTATTTTCAGTTGGGGTAGCAGCATAAGCCCTGATAGTTTCTAGCCTTTTATTCTGTTGTTGATGGTGATCATTATTGCGGTTGTTATTGTTATTGTTATGGTTGTTTTGGTAGTTGTTGTTGGTGAAGGTTCTTCTATCATCAAACTTTCGTTTATGATTATTGGTTCCTTGCACAGAAATATGCTTTGTTACCTGATCTATTAACCTTTGGGTTATGGTAATGGCTTCCTCCAAAGTTTGGGGCTTTGAAGCAGTAACATTTCCTTCAATACTTCGGGGTAATCCCCCGATGAAGACTTCCATAAGTTTCTCAGAATTTGGCACCATAGTTGGGCATAAGACTGCCAACTCCTAGAATCTTCTAATGTAAGTCTTGAGATCATTTCCTTTTACAGTCAGATTGTAAAATTCATCTTCTATTTTCTTGACCTCGTTTCAGGGACAATACTTCTTTATTAAGAGCTTCTTAAATTTAGACCAGGTGATCATGTAGGCTTCCTCTATTCCAATAGGCTGGGCGAATGAATTCCACCAGTACAAAGCTTCTTCAGTTAGACTACTAGTAGCACATTTCACTTTGCAGTCCTCGGTACAGTTGCTACGGGAAAATACCAATTCAGTTCGTTCAAACCAGCGAATGAGACCAGCAGCCCCCTCCGTACCTTTGAAATTGAAAGGTTAGAAGCTCATGAACTCTTTGTAGCTACATTTTCTTGCTATAGGAGTTCCACTATGTCCGGTGTTCCTATTGGTATTATTAGTATTTGCCATGGTAGCAGCTTGTGCTTCCAGAGCTATCGCAACACTATCAGCAACTAGTTTTTTGATGGTGGCCCGAGTCATGGGTGGTGCTGCAGATGTTGATGTCCTCTTGGGAGCCATTCTATCAACATTTACAAGACAACCCAAAATAAGAATATATCATTGTATGGATTTTTATTTGGTACAAGTTCTAACAAAGAAATACACATTCTTTGATATTACATTGTAGGATATAACGGAAATTTTTTAGAATCGACATTCTAACAAGCATCTAACTCATTAGGTTTCTCAGGGACTGGTTCACTTCTCAATGGTTTCAGTATGATCCATAACGAGTTATCTGACTTTGCAAAGATATACTCATCTTGAAGTCTTAGATTCCAAAAAATTTATACTTAATGTTTTGATTATTAATCATTTCCATGATACCTAGGTACAAAGGTTTGAGAAAACCGGATGGTAAGAAAACCATAGTAATCCCGAGTAAGGATATGAGTCATCACACTACAGAATATAGGATAGACAACCATGACATACATAAATCTATATCATAAAACAACGAGGTATAATTGAATCACCACTGTATTAAGTCATAAAAAACTTGTCTACATATTTTACATAGTCAAAATTTGACAAGTGTCATTATTTATGCCACACATCCAGTGGTGAGATTCTAAACAAAAGCTGTAAATGACAAGGATCTAGTCTAGTAGTCTGGTGGTCCTCCCTTGTGGTTCTTGAGCTCATGGATCTTGTCCAAAAGACTCTTCATATATGCTCGATGGCGAACCTGGATATCCTCGATGAGTATCTCTAGAGTAGAAGTCCTAACGTGAGCAAGAATAATCTCGTCATCATGTTCCATTTGCTTTCTCTAAAATCCAGCAATCTGCTTACGGGCTTCTTGAAGTTCGGTTTCTAGTTGGTCAAAATCTTGTTGTATGACTACTGGACCATTACCAAGACCTTCTATCTTATCTTCCATGTGTTCAATGCACTCAAGAGGGAGCTCATCTAAGTGATTCAAAATAGTCTCGATCTGTTCCTCATGGCGCTCTAGATGCGTCTTACGAGAACTCTCTCCAATCTCAAATACATAAGGTGGGGCAGAAAAATCAGTAGAGGAGGATGATAGGAAACGGGCTCGTTTCTGAGGTGGCAAAATCTCCTCGGGAAGAAAGAAATCTCAGGAATTAAATGGTGATGGTGATAACACTAGAGATGAAGGCAAAATAGTTGGTGGAGCAATAGGAGCTTGTGGTGGTGGAATAGGTGATTCATTACTAATAGCATTATATGCTTGCATGATCTTCATATACGAATCATCGTGGAAAGGTAGGATAGTTAGCGAGGCTAAAAGATCCTTAGATAAATCCTCTGAATGGTTAGAAGAGGTGTTTCTCGGTGAGGCTGGGAAATAGTCCGGTGAAGCCAGGATATAGTCAGAAGTATTCGTAGAGGAAAAAGCATCCTCAACATCGGAATCAGATAGGACGATAATAGGGTGGGTGGATGAAGACATAACTCTGTAACAACCTAGTAATAAATAACATAAGTTATTTATATATACTTAATAGTTATGTATCTTTACATACTATTCGGGAAATGCAGTGGTATGGAGGACTTTCTTGGACGAAAAATATTTATAGTTTAGGTTTTAGCCTTGTTCTCTATAACCGCAGCTCTTGATACCAATCTGTAACACCCCGATAATTCACATAGCAGCGAAAGCTAGATTGGGGGGTATTACTTCATGAATCAACAGTCATGATCATAGAAAATGATTCAAAAGAGACGTTTTGGAAAATTTAGTTATCATTTAATATCATATCAGAGTTTTACAAAAGGAGGTCCCAAAATACATTGAAAGACATAAAGTTGAATGATAACAAGTTTGGACGCCTTCAAGTCCATGCCACTCCGTGCCATAGGTTAATCAATTACCTGAGATAAACATGCTAAAAGGGTCAACATAAAGGTTGAGTGAAATTCATTGCTTTGCAATATAATGGTTGAATACAAGTTAATGTAATAATTGCTACGAATATAATTATCATGGAAAACAATTTTATATTATTGCACTAAGCTCATGACACCGAAGCCTTAAGTAAATGTTATTCATATGTTGTTGCCCCAAGCTGGTGCTTTTCCAAACACCCGGAGTTCCTCAAATGAAATGCGTCCGCTGGCCATGTATGTATCAGAACGTGGACGGGGAAGTTCAATCCCAATAGATCTATTCACAGCGTTCGTGCTTACTTCGCAAAGTAATTAACGGTTCATGATAGTGGGGCCTTATGAAAAATAGTTGTACTTAGCACTACTACATCAGGATAGCATACAGTTGGAAAATACTTGTATTCATGTTTATAGCATGTATCTCCCCACGGAGTTTATAAAACATGTAAAGATAGGACTATGAACTCACCTTAACAGGGAAATCTGATTGATGGAAAAAGTAAATCAAATGGGAGTAAACGGCTTCGTCACGCAACCTGGGGTAATATGTCAAGTCTTAGTTCGATTGTTTATATTTCAAACTTTATTTCATAAAGTTTAACGTAAATATTAATTTGGTTTATTAACTTGTAAGAATATCGTATCACTGTTTGGGCTATCATAATCCAGAGGTCATGTAGTAAATGTTTGAGGAGCTATGACACTTTAAATCATAAATCCAGCAACTCGTCAAAACGTCTACCCAAATAAAAGCCCCTCACATGAAGTTCCCTAGTAACGTGATACGTTATAGTTTAAATGATAAGATTTTTGCGCTTTCACCTAGAAATCTGGCTTCTATTGAACTTATCATTTTAAGTTTCTTCAAAAGCTAACGGATGATAAATTATGTTAAATATATAACATAATTATTTTATAGTGTTTCAATCGACGAATGATAACGACAAATGTGTCGGGCCTTAATAAAATCGATTCTTATAATATTTAAATATATTTTTATAATTAATATAAATATATTATATTTATACCCATGAGAATATGAAAATGACAATATATACCCTTGGTATATATTAATTTACAAATTTAATCCTTTATATATAACTTTATATAAATTTTACCCTTAACTTATATAATTGGCAAAACAGCCCCTTGTGGTTTTAGGTTTAGGATAATTACATTTTCAGCCCCTCTAGTTTATAAGTTTCAAAATGTTACAATATATACCCCTAAAGTACAAAACGATTGCATTTTAAGTCCAAAAACCATATACTTTGCATTTTTTTAATCCAATTCAATTTTGCAGCATTTAGCTTATCATAATAAGCTAAAATATGTTAGATTTACAAGCTTAATAAGCTTATAGCTTTCAAAAATGAGCTTATGAGCTCGATAATCCAATTAGGGAGCGTTTGGTTTTAAAACTAAGACCCAATAGGTTCTAGCTTATAAAGTTGTTTTCCAAGCTTGCAAAAATGATAAAGGAGCTTATTAGAATAGCCTTTAGGATCTGGTTATGGCTTATAGCTTATTAGGGTTTTGAAATTAGGGTTTTAGGGTTTTAAGGGCACGGTTTGGTTTAGGAAAACCAAACAAATGAGTTTGTGGTTCAAGAACTTATACAAGTGGCTTAAATTCAATTTATGCATGATCTAAAATAAAACAAGAGCTTATAGAACAAGTAGAAAAGCTTACTAGTACATGAGTGGATGAAAATGGGTGATATGGTTCGAAAATGGCTTGAAGATGAATCAAGAACCTTTTCCTTCTTAACCTTGGCTTCTAAATAGCTTATAGTTTCTCTCTTCTCTTTCTTGGCTTGATTATAACATGATTTTGAGGTAGTTTGAAGCTTAAATGGTGAATTATAGAAGCATGTATGTGTTCGTGTATATATAGGGTCCAAAAATGAGTAGTGGCCAAGTTTTTGTGAAATGGATGCCAAGGTGAGCTAGGTGTGACTAAGGAGAGCTAAGACTAGATTTGAAAGGTGTTAAGAGGTGGTGAGGGGTTCGATTAACAAGGGTGGTGACAAGGAGGTTTACGCGGGGTGCAAGGTGGCTAGGTGGTGACAAGGAGGTGATAGAGGTGCTTAGCCAGGTGGTAGTTATGGTGGTGAATCATAGAGAAGGGTGGTAGCTTAGTTAGACCTAGTTTGAAACTAGTTAAGGTGTTACGAGTTCATTAGGGTTTCGGGTTAGGGTTTTGGATTTAGGACGAGTTGATGTAATGAAATAGAGGGAAATATAGTTTAAATGTGATGCTTAGGAGACTTTTAACTTGTGCTTAAAAAGTGGTACGAAATCCCTTAAGAAATTAGAGGGAAAATGGCTTAAGTTTGAATTCGTACATTGCCGGGTTATACCTTAAGCTTTAAGGTATTGTACTAGGGTTTTAGAGGGAAAATGTATTTGAATTTGGTGCGTTGATCACTTGTGCACATGCCTTAAAGGCTTGTATATTAGTTTTGTATGTAATCATTACATATAGTTAGCGTTTTGTTATAAACGTTAACGTTTAAAGTCCGTTTTGATATAACATTTTGAATTGTACGTTAAATAGATAATGTATGGTAAAAATGGAGTTTAAAACATATTTCTTGACATATTATAACGTTTACTTGATATAAACGTTGATGAAATTAACATTAGTAGGTTGCGTGAGCTTGTTTACTTTGATTATGTAAGTTACGTTACGTAATTGGTGGAATAAAGCAAAAATCTTTCCATGAAAATGGTTGCATCAATTTAATAGATGGATAATTATATAGAGGAAAATTGTGGGTTGTTATATCAGTTGTTTGTAGGAGATCGAAGTATTCCTGAATGGCAAAAATCCAACTCTCAGGCTTGGTCCTGTTAAACATGGGAACTTCTAAACGCATGGAATGTGGCAGCCACGAGACTTGTTCACCACCTTTAGGACGCGGCTGGATAAGTTTAGCAGGTTGCAATTTCCAGCCAACGCAGCGATTTGTGCGTGCAACGCATCAGATTGCTCTTTCAAGAACAAGCGTATAGCTTGTTCGTCGATAAGCAATGAATTTTTTTTGATGAACAGTACCGGTAAACAGTACCGATGAACAATAATGATGAATAGTAACGTATGAACAGTAACAATATAAGCAGCAGTTGATACGAATATACGACCCTTGCAGATAGTATTGGGATAGGGCACCCCTTTAAGTGTGATGCAAGCTCCTAAGAATAAAGAGAGAAAGCACAGATATATTTATCTGACCAAAACTTAACTTTCATAAATAAAGCCATTCGGTATATATAGCCAAATAACCTTAACTGGTAACACAAGATAAACATTCCTAAACAATTACCTATCCTAAAATGACTCAAACACATATCCTAAACACTTGATAGTATGATGGTTATCCTATGCATCACAAAATCCTTGTGCCAAGCCGGGACAACCGAGACCCTCTTGGTACGTCCTCCCCCTTTATCCTTAGTCATAACACAAAGTTATTGCCGATTCATTCTTATATTAAAAATCGTAACTGCTACTTCTTAGTCGCTACATAATCATCATGACTGGATATACAACTCCTCCCATTATCCTCTTGTCGAATAAGTTGCTCACCGTAACTAACCTTACAACACTTGTTTCATTCAAGTTGGACGTTGATAAATTAAATTACTCATCTTGGGTTAATTTTTTCAAAAACCTTTGTAAAGGTTTTGAGGTGCTAAAACATATCCTTGGCTCACCTGATGAATCTTCCATGAGTACTCCGGTTCCTCCTACTCCGAAATGGCTAAATATTGAATCCATTATTCTTTCATTGATATTCATGACATTATCTGAAACCCTTCAAGCACCGATTGTTGTTGAAGACTCCTAAAGAAGCTTGGCATCTCATTGCTACGTTTTTTAATGATAATAAAAAGGAATCGCTCTATCGCCTTAAAGGTGGAATTATGGTCCTTAAAACTTGGAGACTTGAGCATCGATGCTTATTTTTGCAAGATCGAATCCATAACTATTATCTTGACAAGTCTCGAGTCTCCAATTATCAATGATGATGTGGTTACTAATTCTCTCAAAGGATTGCCCGATAAGAATGAGAATGTTTCCGAAATTATTGTTTATCGGGAGTCCTTTCTGGATCTAAAGGCGGTTCCTTTGATGCTCACTGCCGAGGAGATAAGATTGAATTCAAGGTCACAAGCTCTACGTATTGATTCGTCATCCTCTTCTTCTACGGTACCTTTGGCCGAATCAGGTAACAAACGTCCCTCTAATGTTGCTCAAGTTAAGTCTTCAAGGCCGTGTTTTAATTTTTCTAAGGTTTTTTGTCATTTTGGGAATAATTTAAGTTTGATCATGATGGATACATGCATGCTAAGCCTAATAATAATACATCACTATGGTCGGTATCCTCATGAGTTGTTACCCGCACAAAACCCAAATCATTTGGCATAAAACCCAGTAATTCATAGCAAACATGAGTTGTTAAAACAACTCGGATATCATGGCAATACAAACACAGGAATGCCTAGTTCTAATATGGGGTATCATGTGCATATCGGTCCACTCCAGCCTACTTCTTCTGGCCCACGTGTGGTATATCATGCTCGACCAGTTGGCCCACCAGGCTTCCCAGCCCAGCCCGCTGATTATGCACAACCCTTGCATGGGACTGTTCTTCCATCGACCCTGTCACATGGCCTAATGCTCACCCAACAG